>CM067341.1:39702500-39920000 GCA_034376525.1 Nicotiana benthamiana | reverse complement strand
CATCAATTTTTTTCAAGCAAAATTTCACTTCTTCCAAATAATAGCCCATACAAATATATAATTACATTATTTATGCATAAAATGATCTATTATATTTTTAAAATAATAAATAACTATTATAAATTATTTAGTGCACAAAGACATTTTGGTTCTCATTTATTATTTTTTATAAATTATTTAGTTGTTAAAATTGGCTATTTAAAATCTAACCTCATTTCCTGTTCAATTCTGATCCTAAATTTGACCCTATACTCAACCCAATTTTAACATAAAATATACCCCGCCCAAACCAGCACCTACTAGACTCACTTCTTGCCAAATCCTAACCGTTGATAATTTTGATCAACGATCTACATTCACCCTTACCTAAATTAAACAAAATAACCTCCCCCAAACCCTTCATTTCCTCTCCTCACTCATGCCGATATATGATCACTCTTCTCTCAAATGCTTTCAAATCGTAAGCCTAACCCTAATCACTATCACTGGCGAGAAACTCTTGTCTATGGAGATTTTGTGTATTCTCCTACCACAACCGGCCTTTTATACCCTGTGGTTGTTGATTACCTGGATACCTAAAAGAATCTCAAGGAGATTCAACATGTTCATTCGTCTAGAGTTTGTTTACAGGCTTGTCTAAGGCCTTCCTTGTTTGTGAGTACTCATTTTCTTCCATTTTTAGTTCGAATCTATGTCTTTTATTCTAGTTTCTTTTATCTCAGCTGTTTTCGAAAATCCTCGTTTTACAACTATTCGAATAATTTCAGATCTTTGTAGATCTAAAAAGGTTTGAGCATTAACTATCATTTTCCCTTGAAGATCTTCTATTCTGGTTAACTATTTTGATTCCATTCATTTTCTCTTTAAATTAGGGTTCGCCCAAAGTGTTTTTTCAAAAGGGGGGTTCTAACTTTTCAGTGTGTTGTTTCTTTACTATCTTGGCTGATTCTCGTGTATATACTAAAACCCTAGATTTTTCTATTTGTTGCAACGATTTGCTTTAATTGTTCTCTATTATTTGTTTATTTCATTCAACCCAATATATAGATTGATTTCCAATAAGGATTTGAACCAGTTTTCCTACTAAAACCAGTATTCTTTGGTCTTTTTTTTTTCTTATTGGATTTCTAGTAGGGATTTGAACCAATTTTTCTGGTAAAGTCAGTATTCTTTGCGATGTTTCACTACTTTTCATAATAGTGGCTTATAATTAGTGTTATTTGACTTATACCGATTGAGTGATTAATTTGTGGTCAATTTATGATTTGTTACCTTATTTAACTGCCAATCAGGGCTGGTAATGGATCTTTCTTGTATTAACGTAACCTTCCCGGATCAGTTTGTGCAAATTGATGGGGATTAGCCCCAATTAACTAATTGATTATATTTAACTACTTTATTTATAAACTATATATCATTTTTTTACCTTATTAGTTTCATCTACCTAAGTGCTATATGCACACTCTCATTCTGACTCTTAAACACGAACACTAGTTCATATATACTGCCACTCTCTCAAATGCTCTCTATTCTATCTTCTGTTGCTTGCAATTCTCATTAATTCAGCCGGCTGTAAGCCAAGGCTGGCTATTTGCACCATCTTTTCTCTATAGTCTGTATTCTCTCCTTAACCAGTATGTCCTTATTCAAATGTCATTCCAAAATTATGCGTTTCTTTACTGCTGCAATTGATTAGTTGTGATTTCCGGTCTATTTGGTATTCTAATCTCATATAATATGTAACCATCATGCTTAGATTACACTACCTAACTACTATATTACTCAGCATGTTTAAGTTTGCTATGTTAAAAGCTATATTTGGTATATTGTTTAGCATGCCCAATCATGCTTTAGATAATTGAATAAATCATATTTATTCACTAGCATGACTAAGTTGCATTGTTTGTTTACTGCCTCACCTAGCACACCTAGATTTTTCTTGTTCTATATGTGATTAGTATTTCTAAAACTTTGAATGCTTCATGAAGTGTTTGTCTAGTTTGTTCATCTAAGTCTTACTTTACTTCACCAATGAGATCCTATTAAGACATCTAGCCCTTTCAATGGTATTCTAGTTGTGTGTATGTTGATACCCAATTTTATTCTACGTGTTTTTATACCTAAAATACTTTCAAGATTGCATATATGTGCATATATGAGCATCATAAATGGTTTTGACATTTTAAAGGATTTTTTAATCTAATTTGTGGCCTATTTTTACACTATAAAACCCAATAACTATTTCCAAAACTTTCTATTTTAGAAAATAATTTATTTTAATCTCACATCTACACAAAGATATATTTTCAATAATTTTGCATAATTTTACAAATCCGTTTGGTGTTTTTAAAATTAAATTACGTACAATTACAATTTTAGCCCACTCCAAGATTTAATAGCATTTTTAATTATAAAATCAATCCCAGTATTCTTTAAAATAATATTTACACACTTTTTTATCAACTCAATGCTTTTAATTTGATTTTAAAATACTTTTACTATTTTTATAAAATCAAAAGGGAAAACTAGCTATTTCAATCATGGCCTCAATTTCTTTCAATTATAGCCTATTTTGACCCCTCCTCCCCAATTGACCCCAAATCAGGCCCCAAATGAACGATCCAATTCCATTTTTTACCCACTTTGTCCAAACCCGGCCATTGGCATCAATTAATTATGGTCGTTGATCATTTTAATCAATGGCGCACATCCTTCCTTTCCTTTTAAATATTAAGCTACGCTAACCCTATTCACATTCACATTTCGACCGCCGCCCTTAAATCCACCCTTCTCTCAAATTCTATCTAACACTCAAAACCCTAGCCACCTCTGACGTCTTCTCCTACCAGTTTCTCGCTGGAGTCCATTGCTTCTCAGACCATGGAAGGCCTATGCTCACTTCCGTTTACGCCAAATCGGGCTATTCAAGGCTTTATAGGCTAAACCTCAACCAGGCCTGTTCAGATCCTCTGGCAATTTTATTCATGTGGCTTCTCCAGCTCCGTTCCGACGTGTTCGAGCCTCAAGAGCCTAGATATGGTGCAGATCCTTGCCAAGCCTTCTCATTTCTTGGGTTTTTGTGAAACCCTAAAAGTTGTTAGAGATTCTTTCTCTCTTTAATTTCTTAGATTTGTGGTATACTCGAAGTTTCAAAGCTTTTTCCCAAATTTCTCTTTAAAAATTAGTCAGTTTCAATTTATGGTGTCGGAAAAAACTTTAAAATGATTTATGTTTCTTCTTCTTCTTCTTATTTCTTTATGTGAATCTTCCTGCATATGCTTTCTTCTTATGTGTTTTTGCTTGTACACATCTTCTTTTGTGTTCTTATGTTTTGCCGTTATTATGCATGTTCTTCTAGTTGTGATTTGTTATCTCTTCTACTATTTTTAGAACATGATTTTACATGTCTAGCTTATGTTTTCATTCTCCTTTTGTTTAGTGAGCTTTTATTTTCCTTTAATGGACTTTTGTTTGAGTTTTAAACCTATTTCGCCTACTGTTTCTTAAGTTCTCTGTCACCTCTTTTCTCTATTGAACTTGCTTGAATTTTGAGCTTTTCTAAAACATGCTTTGTTTTTTACTCTATTGCTTCAAACTTGCCATTATATTTATGTGCTTCCTCATGAGACACTCTAAGTCTATTCCAATGACTTGCCCTCTCCTTTCTATACGTTACTCAAATTTAAAAATCTAGGGTTTGGGGTTTCTGCGAGTTTGGCTCTTTGTATCTTGACTAGGATTCTACTTTAGACCCTGTACTGAATCTTTTGCGTATGATTTTCAAAACTATTTATGACAGTCTCTTCTTTGTTGTCTGACACTTGTGTGCTTATTGTCGATGCCCCCTTTTTCCAAAATCAAAATTGGGTTTTACGACATTATCAAAAAACACAACTCTCATTCCTTTTTAGGAATTGGGTTATGCAATTTGAAGATTCGCCACCTTATGATTATAATGCATTAGGACACTTCAGAAGAGAGTATTTCTTGAAAAGACAACCAGAGTTCGGGTAAGGGCTTGAGATTATCTCGAGGGGAAGGTGTTAGGCACGCCTCAAGATTCACTAGTGTCGTTCCCGGCCGTGTCAATTGTTACTATATGAAGAGATAAACCAATTAAACAAATAAGGTTAACATATATAGCATTCACGCAACTTGAAAGCTTTAAAGAAGAAGGGAAGGACATAGTTTAATATAAATGAGAGGATTAGACTTGGAAAAGCATTACTATAGGAGAACATTTGAATAAAGAAAGCAAAAGAGAGAAGGGTTCTAGGTTTAGCTACAATATTGATCATTCGATACAATATATCCGCACATATTCCCAAAGAGGGGTCGCTTAATGATATTATAGCATCATCATCATCCATATTCTACCATTCCCACCCCTTTGAGGTATTTAAACTCATTGGTATTGTTTAGTTATTGCATGCTAATACCCATCCCAACCTGTTAGTCCTGGGGTATTAGGACTTCTAATCCAAAGAAGGGGGTAAGAGAGATAGGGTATGTATGGAGTTTCAAAGGTACAAAATACTAAGAAAACAGTCAAATCACATAGAACATAATAGGTATGCTGATAAGACAATTCAAGTCTCAAATAAACCTTGTAACATTACAAGCAACTAGTTTAGCATGACCTCAAGAACTGATTTGGTCTTTAAAAGAGGATAAAGAGCAGGCAGACTAGTTTGACACATGGAAGTAAGATAGAAAATCTGCTTTGCACCCTCCGGGGCTGTTTTGAAAATCAATTAATCTTAGAGGAGAACATTAGTTTCAGACATAGTTCTGTCTAAAAGATAGTTGATGTTGCTGCAAGGTTTAGAAATGGCTTACAATTTAGCCGGACGGTTTGAATAGAAAAGGGTGCAAGAGAAAAAAATTTAAAAGACCTTAAAGCATTAAACTTTGGCAGGCTGAATGTTTGAAACCATCATTTTAACATTTTTAAGGGACATTACAAGTTCAGAGTATTGTTAAAAGGTCAGACATGGGCCCGATTAAAAGTAAACAGACTGGGACGTTTTTAAGCACTGGACATACACATTCATCTTTGATCGTTACTGCTTTTTTACAAGTTTGGACGACCTACTATTTTTCCTAGCGTTTATATGGTTCCTATAGGCATATTTTCTAGGTGAGATTTAGAGAATGCAAACCTATAAGCATGGTTTCTATATGAGGTTGTAAGAATGCAGACCAATAGACATGATTTCTATTATGAAGTTGATGCAATAACGAAAAGCCGAGACATGATATCAATATGAGATTAAAGAAAGTAAACCCTTATAGACATGGTAACTATATGATATTGATGCATGAAGTAAAACCATATAAGCATGGTATCTACATGAGATGATGCAAAAAAGTAAAACCCTATAAACATGGTAACTACATGATATAACGCAAGAAAGGTAAACCCTTTCCATATTCCATTTCAGTAGATCCCAAGTTCTTTTACTACAAGTTATTGACAAGAATGTTGACCAAGAAAATAACATTAAATGAAATAAATAATATATCAATACTACGACAAGCCTAACGAAGCGCAAAGAAACTTTAATGTCCAACGCATGCCTTTTACCAAATCTAGGATCCCAAATTCGAGGCTTTCTCTTTAGAGTGGTACAAGTGTTAATTACTAGCCCCAAAGCATCCAAGTTCAGAGGAGACTCTGGGGTACCGTATGCATGGCTTACTAAGGGGATGTAGGGCTTAGGGCACTAAGAATAAGTGTAAAGATGATGGATTAGAGGAAGAACATTATAGGAGGTGGTCATACCTAGCCTATGGAGTGATGCTAGCACACCCCTAACCTCTTACAAAGGTTAACAAATAGGAGTAGACTTGTAAACAAGTCAGACTAGGGCTTGTATGGTGATTAGGACACCAACAGGCCTTTGTCAAGGCTCAAACACATAATATGGGGTAGAGGATGGGATTACTTTGAGTACAGGTTGTTGACAAGCTTAGTTCTCAAGTAGGAGTGGCAATGAGATACCACCCTAATCTAGAACACACTCTCATTCAAACAAGTATCACGGAAAAAGGAGACACATAAGTATATAAGACTAAACTAAAGGGATTAAGGGGAAAGGCGGTGTATAAGAACTCAAACTATATAATGAACAATAAACAGCCAAGAGAAAGTACTGAGCCTGCTGAATTGAAAACTAAAACACAAACAGACAAGGAAAAATGGAGAACTAAACATGCTGCAAGTGAAATACACACAGACAAGGGAAATGGGGAAAGTGATACAACATTTCAAAGCTTAAACTGAACAGACAATAGAAAGGGGAAGGGGATTAAACGTGCTGAACTTAAATTAAAATACACAAATAGATTTAGGGAAGGGGATTAAACATGCTAAAGTTCAAATTAACAGACTAGGGGGAAAGGAAAGGGGTTGAACATGCTAAACTCATATTGAAATACATAAGCAGTGAGCAGGGTCAAGTAACAACCAGTTGGAAGTTGATGATATAAAGTTAGGAGCCTACCAGTTGCAACTTGAATAATAGAGCAAGAATAAATTATTATAATTGGCCTTGGGTTTTAGCCATCTAATTCTTAGTAAGAGAGCAAGTAAAGTAGAAGGAATGTAGAAGAGAAGAGAGTTTTCAATGATAATTAGAGAGTACTCGTGTTTTCAGTGTGTGTTAGTGAGAAAACGTGAAGGCTAGTTTTAAAGAGATGCAACACTTAAGGCAAGAAAATATTCAGCAGTACCAATCCCAAACAATCAAAAAGAAGGCTCACTTTAATTAAGGAACCGACTAGAAATAGCTAAGCTTAGGTCTAATTTTTGAAAGGAAATCGAGTACCTGTCACAGACTATATGGTAAATTCATATATTGAATTTGAAAATAAAACGGGTAAAACACATAAGGCAAGTAATCACCCAAGAAATCAAGGAATCATGATACTAGTCTGTTTAACTTAGTCAGAGAACATGCCTTAATTAGAGAATCAAAGAAATTGTACAAAATCAATTAGGGTTTCAGAGAAGAGGGAAAGTGGTACAATAAATGATGCATAGGTTTGAAAAGGCATAAACTAGAAGCAATTAGAATAAGATATAGCAAAAAATAAGAGGAAGCAACTAGAGGCGGCTAAGGTTTCACATAGAGACAATGGAAAAACCCTCTTAAAACTAGGGTTTCCATTACAAATCAGAGCATAAGGAATATAATAGATGAAGATGGACAAAAGCAGAACAACATAAAGGAAGCGTAGAATACATGAACTGAAAACCCTAGAAAGTAAACAGTAAAGCAAAACACCTTAGAGTCATGGTAGAAAAATGCTTAAAAATCATAGCAAAGGCATAGAGAAGAACACACAGCAGCAAATAAAGTAATAAAATCAGAGAAATTATGGAGAGTCATAGAAACCCTAAGTTTTAAAAGACTAATAGTTTGAAAACAAGAATAGGTGAAGAAGAGATGAGAAATATTTTGTAAATCTTTACAAAATCACTATGATTTTAGACATAACCCCATTTTAGTCAATTTCCATAACCCCCTTAGAAAATTGCAGAGAAGAACCTCGAACATTGAGGTTTTCATAGAAAAGTCTCGAAGTAGTGAAAAAAGTTTGGAATGGACTCGTCGGAGTCGGCAAAGGGCCCAGGGCTTTAAGGCTTGCCGGAGAAAGGCCGGATACGACTGCAAAACCCCAGTAGAGGACCTCTAGTCTAATCAGCTTCGATGTGGGGTTCCGATCTTCAAACCCATGACCCGGGGGAGGTGAGGAGTGAACAGATAAAAGAGTTTCAGGTCTTGGACGGCCATGAACACCGGTGAGATAGCCGAAGACGATTTAGGGTTTGAGACGGCTTTGAGAGCTTTAGGAATTCAAAGGCACCAGGTTTGGAAGACTGAGTAGGGCTTGGGGTTTAATTGGGATTTAATTTTAGTAAGTGGATTGTGGGCCGTTGATCTTTGAGATCAACGGCCAGGATTAGAAAATGGACCAGGCGGGTTAGATTTAGGTGGGTTTGGGTCGGGTGATTTTGGAATTTGGATCAGGCAATTGAGGGTTAAAATGGGGTTGATTTGGGTTGTAAGTTGGGCTAATATTGAAAGATTAAAGGGCTACAATTTAAATAGCCATCTTTCCCAATTTTTAATTATATAAAAATAGTAAACAATCCCATAAAAGTCCAATCAAAGTACTGAGTTAATAAAATATATCTAAGAATTAATTAAAAATATTAGGAACGATTTTGTACTTGAAATAATTATTAAATCGAGAAATATGCTAAAATTGCAATTTAATGCAGTTTTAGTTTAAAAATACCTAATGGCTTTGTAAAATTCTGTAAAAATTATATACATTATATTTTTATTTAAATGAGAGGATAAATTAGATTATTTATAAAATTAGCAAGATTTAAGAATAAATATTTGATTTTATAGTACAAACTAAATCATAAATTCGCTTTACAAATACTCGAAAAAAATGTAGAAAAATACCAAACTTTTTGTCGATGCTTATGTATGCATTTATATGCTTTTTTGGAAATATTTTGAGTATAGAAGTAAATGGAAAAAAATTGGTTATCAACACTGATATATGAGGTTTTCTCTTTCAAAAGAGTTCTGCCAACTTATAATTGTTGGAAACACGTTCTCAATGCAATATATTAAAACGTGTGTTCATTTGTATAGGTTTTGATGAATGACAAACGAAGCGAAAATTGATATATGACGAAGTTCAAGAAACAAGCGCACAATTGATATACAACGAGATTCAAGCTCAAGACAAAGTTTTATAGTTTAATTGAGTCATTCTTAATTGTGATCTTGATCCTACAACATGACTCGTAACATGGCTTCTCTCATAAAACTATTTTCCAAAATTATGCATATTTAATTTAATGTCAAATGATTTTAAATCATGCATATTTACAGTAGTCAAAATAATTTTTACACATGCCTTAAAAATCTGGACTAAGATAATCGATTATGTACTTATGATAATCGATTGTTTAAGCCAAGACTGCATGACAATCGATTGTGAACTAGTGACAATCGATTGTGAGTAAGACAGTGAGCATCAGGTTTTTCAAACCTGCATGACAATCGATTGTGAACTAATGACAATCGATTGTGACTGAGGCAGTGTCCATCAAAGTTTTTCAAAACTCAGAATAATCGATTATGAACTAATGGTAATCGATTATGTTGAGGCAGTGTCTTCCAGTGATTTTCAAATTTATTAAATAATCGATTGTTACATTGGACAATCGATTGTCAAAGAGACAGCGTCTAAAATGTTTTCAAAAACTGATAAGTAATCGATTCTTGACTTTGTGCAATCGATTGTGAAGCTGACCGTTGTCGTAAAGTTTTCAAATACCGTCAGGTAATCGATTATTGATTCTGTATAATCGATTGTTTTGATTAAAATACGGAAAAGATTTTTTGAACGTTATTGGGTAATCGATTATTGATTCTGTATAATCGATTGTTTTGATTAAAATCTGGAAAAGATTTTTTTGAACGTTGCTGAGTAATCGATTGTTGATTCTGGAAAATCGATTGTTTGTGGTAAAATCTGGAAAGGATTTTTTGAACGTTGCCAGTAATCGATTATGGATTGAAAGTAATCGATTATCAAGCTTAAAATCTGGGATTGAATTTTGATCTGACTGGCAGACAATCGATTGTTGGGGTTTGACAATCGATTGTCAATGAGTAAAATCAGCAACTCTTAATTGGCAATTAGGCAACGGTTATGCCAAGTTTTTCAACTATAAATACAGCTTCATTTCAGTGTTTTAAACACAACAACATACTACAACTGATCATTACATTGCTATAAGCTTGCATACTTTTGTTTATCATTTTATATTCAATTTCATAAAGCTTTTGAGAGCCATATTCTTGTCCAAAGTTGTTGTGATCTAGAGCTTACTTCTTTTACTCATATCTACTCATTAAGGAGTATTTAGTTTGAGTGTTTAGTGTTTTATACACTTGTAAGAGAATTGTGATTCTCTTGTTGTAAGGAACTTGTGTTTCGTTGGTTGATGTCTTGGAGTGTTGTATCTCCGAGCAAAGGTGTTAAGGCTTGTGTCCTTAAGTTGTAAAGTTTTGTTGAGCACCCGTAAGCTTAACAAGTTAGTGGAAAATCTCGAGAGAGTCTCTCGGAGATTGGACTAGCCACGTGTTGTGGTGAACCAGAATATATCGGTGCGTTCTTTCCTTTTTGTTTATTTAACGCACTTATTTATTTCCTGCAAATTTTAATTTCCGCAAGTTTACGCTAAATTTTATTATAACGCTATTCACCCCCCCTCTAGCGTTAAGCGTATTTTCTAACAATTGGTATCAAAGCCCAACTCTCTGAAAACTTAACAGTTTGAGAGAACCATCCATGGCTTCTACTCGTGATTCTTTTGCAGGAATTGATGAAGGACAGTGCTCCACACGACCACCTCTATTCAACGGTACAAATTACACGTACTGGAAGGAGAGGATGAAGATCTTCGTTCAGTCCAACAACTTTCCCCTTTGGAAGGTGATAATGAAGGGAAACCAAATTCCAACAAAGAAGGTGGAAAACGAATGGGTTCCCAAGTCCGAGGATGAGTATGACGCGGATGACATCCGAATGGTTCAAAATAATGCTAAAGCAATTAATTTATTATATTGTGCTGTTAATGCTGACGATTACGGGAAAATATCGTGTTGCACAACGGCAAAGGAGATGTGGGACAAGCTAGAAGTTACGTACGAAGGTACGGACCATGTAAGGGAAGCAAAAATTGATTTCCTAACCCATTCTTATGAATTATTTCACATGAAGGAAGGTGAAAAGGTGGACGAAATGTTTGAGCGATTTTCAATAATCGTAAATGACCTACATGCTCTCAAGAAAACATTCACGGATAGAGAGCTCGTTCGAAAAATTCTTAGAAGTCTCACACCGGCATGGAGATCAAAGGCCGATGCAATTCAAGAATCCATTGGCGTTTCAAACGTCACCATCGACGCACTAAGAGGTAACCTTAAGACCTATGAATCTACTATTCTTAACCATTTTGTTGATGATCAAAGGAGGCAAAGAATAGCTCTAAAGGCGAGCACAAGCCAACCGCAAATTGATGAGGAAGGAGACAACGAGTTTGGACTCGTTATCAAAAGATTTCAGAAGTTCATGCGCAAGGAGTATGAACGCAAGGGCAAAAAGCAAGGCGAACAAATCAAGTGCTATGAATGTGGTGAAACCGGGCACATCAAATCAAATTGCCCAAACATCAAAAAGGATAAGAAACCTTTTAAAAAGCAACGTGCATACATTTCTTGGGGAGGCGACTCCAGAGATGAGTCAAGCGAAGGAGAAGAATACGAAGCAGCAAATCCTTGCCTTATGGCACAAGAAGACAACAAAGATGAGGTATGTCAAATCTCGTCTAAAAACTTCTTTACTCTCGAAGAAATGCGAACTGCTTTTGATGAATTATATGCTGAGTTTATTAAGGCTTCAAAAACTGTTAAGGGCATAAAAGAAAATGCTTCATTAAAAGAAAAGTATTTTCAAAAACAGCTTTCTTTGAAAGAAAAGGATTTAGAAAAACTGGTTTTAGAAAATGAAAAGCTGAAAGAGGAAAACAAGTTTTTTGGAAGAAGAAGCGCCGATAAGCCCGAAAGTTCTACTAAAAATTGTTCTTCTTGCTTGCATCTCAAAAATGAGGTAGATAGACTCAAAGGTACCTTAGATAAGTTTAATTCTTCCCACAAGAATTTGAATTAGGTCCTTGTAAATTTGAAATCAACCAAGCATGGCATAGGATTTAAGAATGAGGTTAAAGAAAAGGTTGAAGCCAAACCCCAACCACCTAAGGCTCAACCTAGGACTAATAAAACAAATGCTTATCCTAGAAATAGCAATCCTAGAACTAATATGCATGCTAGACAAAATGTTGAACATTTTAGGAGACCTAGAAATGACTTACCACCTAGAAATAGTTACCCTAGAAATGATGCATATTTTAGGCCAAATGTTGAACCTTTGAGAAGACCTAGGAATGGCTCTCAACCAAGAAACAATCACTCTAGAAATGTTGCCCATCCTAGAGCTCATAGTAGGAGAAATAATTCTCATGAAATGCGAAATAGTCATAGTGTTCAAAATAGAGTAAGAAATTTTCATCCGTCTAGTTACTATGAACCTAGAAGGATGCATAACCCAAATGTGACTTGTCATTATTGTGGACGTATTGGTCATATTGCTCCTGCATGCTTTACACGTCATAGACATATTACTCAATCGCATCATTATAATATGCCTAACCCCCAAGGACCCAAGATGGCATGGGTACCTAAAGAACATTAATTTGTTTTGTAGGTGTGCTTGAAGGGATCAAGTGTACTATGGTACCTTGATAGTGGATGCTCCAAGCATATAATGGGAGATGAATCCAAATACCTTCAATTAGAGCACAAAGAAGGAGGAAGTGTTATCTTCGGTGATAACAATAAAGGAAAGATCGTCGGCATCGGCTCGGTCGGTAAGGATGAAAAATCCTCTATTAAGCATATATTACTTGTTAAAGGATTAAAGCATAATCTCTTGAGCATAAGCCAATTGTGTGACAAGGGAAATCTTGCTTTATTTGATTCGGATGAATGCTTAGTGTTCAGACGTAGTGATTTCAAAATTATCCTCCGTGGTTTTAGAGTGGATAATATTTATATGGTTGATCTTGCTAATTCCTCACCCGATTATGTTGATTGTCTAATGAGTGAAGAGGATGATACTTGGCTATGGCATCGTAGAGTAGCACATATCAATATGCATCTTTTGAACAAATTGATTTCTCAAAACTTAGTTGTTGATCTTCCCAATTTAAAATTTCAAAATGACTCTATTTGTGACTCGTGTCAAAAGGGGAAGCAAGCAAAAGCATCTTTCAAATCTAAAAACATTGTTTCAACTTCTAGACCATTGCAATTGCTTCATATGGATTTATTTGGTCCCTCTCGCATTGAAAGTCTAGGAAGAAATAAATATGCTTTTGTGATTGTTGATGATTACTCGAGATTTACTTGGACTTTATTTCTTGCCAATAAAAGTGATGCTTTTCAAAATTTTAAATATTTTCTTAAGCGTGTTAAAAATGAGAAAGAAACAACCATCACTTCAATTAGAAGTGATCATGGGGGAGAGTTTGATCACAATCTCTTTGCGGACTTTTGTGACGAACTCGGAATCGAGCATACCTTTTCCGCTCCACGTACACCAAAACAAAATGGGGTGGTGGAAAGGAAAAATAGGTGTCTCGAAGAGATGGCTAGAACCATGCTCGACGAAGCTAAGATACCCAAACTTTTTTGGGCAGACGCCGTGAGTACCGCTTGCTATGTTCTAAATAGAGTAGTAATTCGACCGATACTCATGAAAACCCCCTATGAACTTTATAAGGGTAGAAAACCAAATATTTCCCATTTTAGAGTTTTTGGTTGCAAATGTTTTGTTCATAACAATGGCAAAGACCAATTGGGTAAATTTGATGCTAAGTCGGATGAAGGTATTTTCATTGGATATTCCTCACGTAGTAAAGCATATAGGGTCTTTAATAAAAGAACCCAAATTGTGGAGGAATCCCCTCATGTTGTATTTTCCGAAAATAATGCTCGCTTGGCGAGAAAGGATTCCGGTTTTGACCTTGCAGGTATCTTAGATAGCTTGAAAGACAAAATACAAGAGGAACCACCCAAGGAAAATAAAGACGAAACTGAGGAACAACCAACGGAAGAAGCGCCACAATTGGAAAAAGAAATGAATATGCCTAACGAGTGGAGGACAATCAAAGATCACCCTCTCGAACAGGTAATTGGCAACGTTGGAGACAAGGTAAGTACCCGAAACTCTCTCAAAAATACCTTAGAACATACTGCTTTTGTTTCTCAAATTGAACCCAAAACCATCTCAGAAGCAATTGGGGATGAATTTTGGAGCTTGGCAATGCAAGAGGAGCTTAACCAATTCGAACGCAATGACGTTTGGGATTTGGTGCCAATACCCGAAGGTCATACCATAATTGGTACGAAATGGGTTTTTCGCAATAAACTATATGAAAATGGTATGATCACTAGAAACTAAGGTAGGCTTGTAGTAAAAGGCTATAATCAAGAAGAAGGTATTGACTATGAGGAAACATATGCTCCCGTAGCTAGATTAGAAGCTATTCGCTTATTGCTTGCATTTGCCTCTTCTATGAATTTCATTTTATATCAAATGGATGTGAAAAGTGCTTTTCTAAATGGTTTTATTCAAGAAGAAGTTTATGTTGAACAACCCCCCGGTTTTGAAAACTTTAAATCTCCCGATCATGTTTTCAAGCTCAAAAAGGCTCTTTATGGTTTAAAACAAGTTCCCCGAGCTTGGTATGAAAGATTAAGTAAGTTTCTTTTGGAAAATGATATCATTAGGGGGAAAGTTGACACAACTCTCTTTGTTAAGCATAAAAACAATGATATCTTGTTAGATCAAATATATGTAGATGATATTATATTTGGTGCTACTAACAATGTTTTATGCAAGGAATTTTCCGATTTAATGACAAGCGAATTTGAGATGTCTATGATGGGTGAGTTAACATTCTTTTTGGGATTACAAGTAAAGCAAATGAAAGAAGGTACATTCATTTGTCAAGCCAAATATTGCAAAGAATTGCTGAAACGATTTGAGATGAACAATGCAAAAGAAATGGCAACTCCCATGAGCACATCCGATCATCTAGACAAAGATGAGAAAGGTAAGGAAGTCGACACCAAAAAGTATCGAGGTATGATTGGCTCTCTTCTTTATCTTACTGCTAGTCGTCCGGACATCATGTTTAGCGTGTGCTTATGCGCTCGTTATCAATCGTGTCCGAAGGAGTCTCACCTTACTGCGGTAAAATGGATTTTAAGGTATCTTGTTGGTACTAAAAATGTGGGTCTATGGTACCCCAAAGGCTCTTCATGCCAACTTGTTGGCTACTCCGGTTCCAATTTTGCTGGATGCAAATTGGACCGCAAGAGCACTAGTGGCACTTGCCATTTGCTCGGTAGCTTTCTCGTTTCTTGGTTTAGCAAGAAACAAGTAAGTGTTGCGTTGTCCACAACCGAGGCTGAATATGCAGCCGCGGGGAGTTGTTGCGCTCAAATCCTATGAATGAAACAACAACTCTTGGACTATGGCCTAAGTCTGGATCATATCCCTCTTAGATGTGATAATACTAGTGCCATATGCTTGACGAAGAACCCCGTTCTTCATTCGCGAACGAAACTCATTGAAACTAGACATAATTTTATTAGAGATCGTGTTATCAAAGGCGATGTCAAAATTGAATTTGTTGAAACCAAAAACCAATTGGCAGACATCTTTACAAAGCCTTTAGAGAAAGAGTCCTTCTTCCGAATTCGCAGTGAACTCGGGATCCTTGACTCCACGTTGATCTAAGTCATGCATTGCATTTTTTTTTACATGATTTCTAACTTGAGCGTCGGAGACGTCTAACGATTTTTGCAGGTATCGCCCCAAAGGAAATGGGAATTATAAAGCTTGACGTACAATCGGTATCCGTCGTCTAAAAATCGATTATTTTGTATCAATAATCGATTATGGTGCTATTATTCGGGTTGATGTTACTGTAATTTCTTTCCAATAAATAAACAAGGTTTATTTCATCTTTGGCATCTTATTATTATTTTTGCAAATGGCAAAAGGGGGAAGATAACAGGTATGATGCACTCTCAAGTTATAAGCTTAAATTGAGGGGGAACAAATTGCATACTTGTTGCATGTATATACTTGTCTTGAATCGTCATTATAAATTGCTTGTCTTGCATATCCCGCTTAATGTTTGCCATTATCAAAAAGGGGGAAATTGTTGGAAACACGCCAAGACTGCATGACAATCGATTGTGAACTAATGACAATCGATTGTGAGTAAGACAGTGAGCATCAGGTTTTTCAAACCTGCATGACAATCGATTGTGAACTAATGACAATCGATTGTGACTGAGGCAGTGTCCATCAAAGTATTTCAAAACTCAGAATAATCGATTATGAACTAATGGTAATCGATTATGTTGAGACAGTGTCTTCCAGTGATTTTCAAATTTATTAAATAATCGATTGTTACATTGGACAATCGATTGTCAAAGAGACAATGTCTAAAATGTTTTTCAATAACTGATAAGTAATCGATTGTTGACTTTGTGCAATCAATTGTGAAGCTGACCGTTGTCGTAAAGTTTATAAATACCGTCAGGTAATCGATTATTGATTCTGTATAATCGATTGTTTTGATTAAAATCCGGAAAAGATTTTTTGAACGTTATTGGGTAATCGATTATTGATTCTGTATAATCGATTGTTTTGATTAAAATCCGGAAAAGATTTTTCTGAACGTTGCTGAGTAATCGATTGTTGATTCTGGACAATCGATTGTTTGTGGTAAAATCTGGAAAGGATTTTTTGAACGTTGCCAGTAACCGATTATGGATTGAAAGTAATCGATTATCAAGCGTAAAATCTGGGATTGAATTTTGATCTGACTGGCAGACAATCGATTGTTGGGGTTTGACAATCGATTGTCAGTGAGTAAAATCAGCAACTCTTAATTGGCAATTAGGCAACGGTAATGCCAAGTTTTTCAACTATAAATACAGCTTCATTTAAGTGTTTTAAACACAACAACATACTACAACTGATCATTACATTGCAATAAGCTTGCATACTTTTGTTTATCATTTTATATTCAATTTCATAAAGCTTTTGAGAGCCATATTCTTGTCCAAAGTTGTTGTGATCTAGAGCTTACTTCTTTTACTCATATCTACTCATTAAGGAGTATTTAGTTTGAGTGTTTAGTGTTTTATACACTTGTAAGAGAATTGTGATTCTCTTGTTGTAAGGAACTTGTGTTTCCTTGGTTGAAGTCTTGGAGTGTTGTATCTCCGAGCAAAGGTGTTGAGGCTTGTGTCCTTAAGTTGCAAAGGTTTGTTGAGCACCCTTAAGCTTAACAAGTTAGTGGAAAATCTCGAGAGAGTCTCTCGGGGACTGGACTAGCCACGTGTTGTGGTGAACCAGAATATATCGGTGCATTCTTTCCTTTTTGTTTATTTAACGCACTTATTTATTTCCTGCAAATTTTAATTTCCGCAAGTTTACGCTAAATTTTATTATAACGCTATTCACCCCCCTCTAGCGTTAAGCGTATTTTCTAACAATAATTGATTCCAATTTCCTTTTAAAGTTCGATTGATTTGCTACTGATTATCCAATTGAAATTTTCTCACCCTTTTTCTGACTAACTTCATTCGAAAAAAGTCTTTTACTGGTTGTTTGATTGAATTACTTGCCTTATTTCTCACAAATCATGTACCATGAGTACTTGCCTTAAATAATCCTTATATATTTACCCGTGTTATGTTACTTTGGAAAGGATTTAATTATTATTCTTTCCTTAATTGTCATATGGCCATTTGATATCAAATCCCTTAACCTTAGGGTGGCCTTCTGTGATTGATTGTAAACTATTTTCTTTCCTTTTTGCTTACTCATTTTCTGCACTATGAAAACAAGACACTGCACATAATTTTCTACACGACAGACCTCACAAAAACTTTAGGCATCAATTAAACACTATGCAATTTCAATATTTTCTCTACTACTACTTTTTCTACTTCTAATACTGAGCACTCTGCTCCTCTTCTCTTTTACTTACTGAAACAATCTTGAGTTCCTCTTAAACTCTCAAAATTTTTCTGAAGAACTTGAGTTTGCTCCTACTGGTTTCTGGCTGTTTACTTGATCTTATGGTCCTGTTATTATAGTATTTGTAGCTGGTATGTTACTCTTTGTTAAATAATGCCCCTCTACTATGCGTTTTGTTTTACTCCTAGTATGTTGTGCTTACTTTCTTTCCTTGTGTTTCTATACATGCATGTCTTATGAGATTCCTTGTCCCCTTACCCTTTTATATGAAGTGTGTAGTTCCGGTCATGGTAGTATCCTATTATTGCAATCCATGACTTTGAACTGGGTTCTTTCGAACCTTTACTCAAACAAACTCCCACTCCCTTTCCCCTTAATGCGCTGTGCCTTGACTTATGTTTGGTGGTGTCCTAATCACCACCAAGACTCAAGCCTAACCTCTAAGGTCTGATATAAATTTGTTTGGACCAAGTAACCGGTCAGGGGTGCACTAGTCTATATCTATGTTTGGGAATGACCACCATTTCTATGGTTCACTAATCCCTCTCTCAGTTTGCATTTATTCTTCTACCCACCCCCATCTTTGGTAAGACATGCTTTGGGACCCTTGAGCTACCTCTCAACTTGGTTGACTTAGGGCTGGCTATTACACACTACACTATTATGTTATAATTATTACCCAGAGTGTAAGAACTGCCTGGAGGCGTTGAGGCTCCTTGAAACTGTAAAACACTTTGGATAAGAGAATGCCTTGGAAATCTGGAATACAGAATTGGTTGAACTCATATTATTAGACATTAAGGTTACATTATGCGGTTTGGATCTAGCTTTAGACTTTGATGTAATTTACTTCTTCTCTCATCTTTTTTTCTGGTTCTTTAATGAGATTTGTATAAAAAACTCCGGGAAGTACTAGAAAAAGAGTATGGGAGGGGATTATTGTAATTCAGTCATCTAGATACCATGCATATTGCATTAATATTTTAATCACATATATATTATATCTATATGTTTAATGTCTTTCAATCATTTAGATACTTTTGTCTATAGAACAAACAATCATCTAAAAATTCTGCCTATAGATATTAATACTTTATCATCTTGCAAATTGTTAGAAACCATGCCTATTGGATTTAATATTCATGTAATCAATTGCATATATAAACCATGTCTATAGGAAATGCATACGCATTAGGCAAGCCATAGGATAATCAAATAATACTTCTTTTATAGGTCTAATAATAAGTCTTGAAGAAAAAAAATCAAGTATAGATGTCATGTATAGGAGTTCGTCTTAAACACGCCTAATTTGCTTAAGTAATAACAATCTGCTAACTGAACTTAACATCTAATATAACGTTTTCAATAAAGACTCTTATAAGCCTTATTGTTTTTATTAATTCTGCAAGTCTACACCCTTTCATATGAACTTTTAAATCTCCTATTTAAATGTTTTACTAGGTCGTTGAGTCTACCTTTCAAAATACAGTACGTCAACCTTTTCGTTCTTCAGAAAGTGTTCTTGCCTTCAAAAACCCTTTCACAACTCTACTATATATTTATTCAGACAAATCTACTTATTTTAATGTCATTTCTGAACTTCTGCAATTTTCAAATTCCTATTTTTTATAACTCTTTTTCATTAGGATCCTGTCTGAAATCATTACTTTTTCTGAGTAACTCATTAAAAATACTTCAATCTCTGACAATTGGATCCGAGTTTCCTAATGCAGACTTCTTATCTAATTCTATGTGTTAAACTAGTACGTCTGCCGCATAAGTTTTAATTTAATGACCAAATCAATATGTGAAAGGCATGCTAAACTACATGTTATCTGACTTACGGGGTTTTATGTGAGCCGTGCATGTTTGTTTGTCAATCCCATTACTTGCTATTTTTTTTGGTTGCCGAAATTAGTATTTTATCCTTTAAACCCCATATATGACTTACCTTTTTTCTTCCCGTTTTAGATTAGAAGTCCTAATAACCTAGGACTGATAGGTTGGGACATGTACTATAATGCAATAGGTAAACAAGACAAATCGTGTTTAAATACCTTAACATGGTGGGAAGAGTAGAATATGGACATAATGATCGGTGCACTAATATCTCGTGCGACCCCTCATTTAAGGAGTTATTGTTGGGTATTGCATTGATGTGATCCATATTTTTTATAAACCTAGGACCCCCTTTCCTTTTCCTTATTTGACATCTCTTCTTTAATTATGTTCTTTAAATTAACTCTTTTAAAAAAGTTGTCCCTTTTCCTTTTCAAAAGCTCAAAATTTATTTTTGATTCATATGTGCAAAGCTTTACCTGTTTTCTTCTATTTCTTAAAAGTCACAATTAAAGCATGGCGGGGAACCACATCAGTTGGATCTTGAGTGGTGCCTAACACCTTCCCTTCGAGATAATCTCAATCTCTTACCCGAACTCTGGTTTTCTTTTAAATCTTTTTATTTTCTTTAAAATGTCCTAATGCCCTATAATCATTAGGTGGAGACTCTTCAAAATTCTATAACATGATTAGCGCAATGGAATAAGAGTTGTTTTTCCCATAATGTCGTAAACCTGATTTCGCTCTTTAAAAAAGGGTGGGCGTTGACAGCATGGCGACTCTTCTTTGGGTATCTTTAGACTTTTACCATTACATGCTATGTGTGACTTTATTAATTTCCTTTATATAATGCCTTATAATTATTTTATCAGGAAACTAACTTGACTCTTCATGTCTTTCCTTCCTTTAACTACTTTTCTTTACTGCTTTATACCGTTGTAAATTTTGAGCATTTATTGTAATTTTTAAATTATGTACGTGAAAATACCTGTCAATTTGTTTCATTTTTGTAAATTGTATCTTCAACATCATACTCCACTCGTGCCAAATCAAAATACTATTGCGACACTTATAATGAGTGGTTGCGCTCTTCTGATATCAACACCCCTAGATTTGGAAAAGGCATATTTGCAGTAAATCCACTTGATCAACGATGTAGTTGACGATTTTGTGCCTTTCCCTCTTGAGTTTTCCACTCAAGGGTACCAGTCTAGTACTTCAAAAGTACAAATCTTACTCCGTTAAACTGTTCATGCATCATGGTCAAACTTAGCCGAGTCAGTTATGTTATCTGTATAATGACTCATTAAAATTTCCTAGTCCAAAGTCCATCGTATTTACCTTGAAATCCAAAGGGAAACCTCAATGTGATGTACATTTGTTTGGAGAACTAAATGCCCTTATGCTAATTATTGATTTAAATAGTCGAGTCTGGGTCTAACCTTTTATTTTGCAAAGAAATGAGGCATGAAGTCCCCAGATTCGATATGGTAACCAACATTCACCCAAGGCTGCTAAGCTGGTGGGAGGATCTTCACGCCAGCGATCACACCATTGTCTGCAAGTACTAAGGGAATTTGCCCTCACATATGGAAATCCAGCCTAACAACAAAATCATAGAGGCTACAACTCTGTTATGGGATAGTGATCGGTTGGTGTTTCATTTCGGGGATTTGGAAATGACTCCTTTACTTGAAGAAATAAGGGGTCCAGCTAGTATCCCCTTGGGAGACTCCGGGTTTGCTTATGCCGGAAAACCGCAAAAGTAGAGGCTTTCAAAGATCATGGGACTTAAGAAAAATCCCGACCTAGTCTGTCTGAAGGACTCTTACATACCATTTGATTTCTTGTATGAGAGATATTGCAATAACAAGCTATATCGCACTTACACTAACGAGTTCGCCCCCACCTCTTTAGGGCATATAAAAAGAAGGGTCTTTGTGTAATTATTTCCTAGGCATGATAGTCTTTCATACGAAGAAGGTTAGGATCCACACCAGACTAGCCATGGTGACAAGACCTTAATGGAAGGGATCGATGGGCACTCTTTCAGCATAGTGCCCATGATCATCGCTGAAATTTATCGAGCCTTGGGAAACTTTCAACCAGGGGTCCCGCACTTCGAGGCTTGTTATCTTTTACATCAACTTTGTCTTATAAAACACCTTTAGAAAGGTGACTACCGACAGGAGATTATATGCAGGGATTGGGATGATCATATCGCTTTCCACCACTCAAAGCAAATGAACTTCATGCCCAACATGATGGCTCAGCCAGAGGACGCTGGAGGATGCGTAGAGTTGTGTGATAATCTAAAGGAAAAACAAGTACAGTTGATGTTTGAGTGGTTCCCAACATGGGAGTTCACTATTCGTTCTCGAGATGCACCATTCCTCATACTCATCGCCATAAGGGGAACTCATCCTTAGGTCCCTCTCTGAGCCATGAGGCTGGCGGGAAGGAAGCAAATCATACCAAGGGTATAAGAAATGAGTCACTTCAAGAATGACTTTCAAAATGATGATAGCCCCCACATATGTCACACTCGACATATGTGGCATTGCAAGCTCGTCTTGGGGAGAGAAACTATTGTGGCCGACAGGTATCATGCAAGATCTGTACGACACTACTCGGGTTTATTGGAAGACAATCACACTAGTTTGGGTCATCCAGGGTTCATCTGAGGTCACTGACTTAATGATGAAAAGGCTGAAGTGCAAGCTAAGTAAAATCAATTGCTCAAAAGTATTCGGGAATGCAAGAATGAACACTGAGAAATACCATAAGCTCACCAAAAATTGATTAACGAGTGGAAGGACGTGGTTGTCAACGCCAATAAACAGTTACGATATCTGGTAAGAGGTCTAGTAGAGTTCGAAGGAAAGTTCTTAAAAAGGTTTGAAGACTGCTAAAGCGCCGAGGTTAGTGTAAGCGGACATCTGGCTCGAGCCTATCTGTTGTTTTGACTACGCCAGTTGATGTAGCTGTACGAGGGCAACAAGAATACCGAATTTGGGGAAAGTCATTCTGGTACTAAGTAGTTAGGATCTTTTATTGCTTTCATAATGTAATAAGGCCACTGACCATTAGTGACATATTTATTTCCATTATTTCAAAATGCATTTTTAGACTCGTCTTATTTTTTATCAATAAAATGAGGTATCTAGCATTATAATTTATCCAAATTTTATTTCTCGCTAGACCTACCTCCGGCACAATGAGGCACCCAAATTAGGAAACGACTTATATTCCAGTACAATATGTTCAAATATTGCAATATTCGTATTCTCATAATCCGCACTAACATTTTACTTTTTTGTTTTTCTATTATTTTTATTCCCTTTCGTAAAGGTTAGTTCGTGCATTTTGGCACTATCATCATACTTAACAAAATCCAGGGGCTCTCTACCAACTCCTATTCCGAGTCTTTCCAGAAACACGAACAAAGGTAAAATGGGAGATGAAAATACTAGAAAGGAAATTGAGGAAACTTCTCAGGGTACCCCAATTACCAAGGGAGCTACTGCTTATCTTGAGCAAATATTACTGATATTTTGGGAAGAATTGGACCAAGTTCTGAAGTTGGCAAGCCTATCAATCACCCTTGCCTCTCCTGATGTTTTCCCACAACCCCGTACCTCTATAAAATACCCCTCAACTACCAGTACAACCCACCACATGAAATAACACTCCATTACTTATTCGCAACCCCCAAAACATGACAAATGACCATAACATTCCTATATTTATGGACACTGTACCCCACTATACCTAGGCAATCTCAAGTACACCCGAATAAGATGACAAATACTCCCTCATTCGGAATTTAGCTACTGAGCTCAAAGGTAACGAGTCAAGTCCAGGGTGTCAAAGGTAGCAAAGTCATTGAGGTGCTGATCTACGATGATCTTCGTGTTTAGCCGGATGTTGAACTCCCGAAGGGATACATTCCTCCAATGTTCGAGATGTTCGACGGTCAGGTGATCCCAGGGTCCATTTGAGAATTGGTACGCTCAAATTACACTTTAATAAATAGTGTAAGGCGGTCGATGTCAAATACAATAATCCAACAAGGTTGGGGTCGAATCCCACAAGGAATAGGTGTGAAAAGGATACTTGTTCAGTGTGTTGCTCGACTCGAGTTCGGTCTCTATTCAATTAATTATTATAAGATAGAACGGTATGTGGTGACTAGAGTATGTATGATTGTTTTAATTTAAGTAGCAAATAATTTCAACAATTAATGAGTAAACAAGTGGAATAAAAGCAACAAAGGTTGTGTCCCCTTCAATGTAGTATAATGTCAACAGGTGTTAATATGATATATTTCTAATGAAAAGTTCTTTAGATATGAAAATGATGTCTAACGTACTACCCACTATTTCCCAATGAATTAGTAGTACTTCCTCTTTATGAGTTTCCCAAATATAAAAGAGTTGCACTTACAAACCATCAGTAAATGCCAATTAAAACCCACTTATTCCTAAGCGATTTTATTAGACAACGGTTAAAGCCTTGAGTCATTGATATTTACTTCTACCAAATCCTAACCCACTTTCCAAAGCAAAGCAAGAATTTAATGGCTTTTCTTAATGTTTTCAACCACCAACAATAAATGAAGACTGACAAGTAAATAAATGTCAACTAACCATCATATATATATATATATATATATATATATATATATATATATATATATATATATATATATATATATATATATATAGACAATGTTAAACACCCATTAATATAACACCCATTTACGATCTACAACCTTAGTATTTAAAACTAGCTACACATTCTAAAATGCAAAAACAAACTAATATTAATTGTCATAAATTCTTACAAAGAAGAGATTCTTCACACAAAAGCATGCAAAAAAAAATGAATATTAATGCGTTAGAATATATCTCAAAAGTAAGACAAGATGAGCCCACAAAGGTCTCTTAAAACTATTTATAGAGGGACAATTTTTGGGACATAAAATGGACAAGTTTGCCCTTTTAGGTCATGTCAACGACCGTAGACTTGTTGCATAACTGGTCTGCGGTCCGCATTTTGAGCAGCCTCTCCGCCTATCCAAAACCCTAGTTGTCAGGACTTCATCACAGTTTTATTCTGCGGTCCACATTTGAGTCATGCGACCGCAGATTGCATGGCATCTTTGACCCTGAGTTTTCTTCTTGTTTGTTCTACGGCACATCTGCGGTCCGCAAGTTGATTCTTCGATCGCATATTCTGCCTTATTCTTGCTATGGTTTTTAGCTCCATACTCTGTAACGCTTTCGATTTGCGATACGATTCTGTGGTCCATATGTGTGATCTCCGAACCAGAATAGACCGCAGATTTGCACTTGTGCGATATCATGCTCTTTTCTTCTCTTTTTCTTCCATTTTCATATCCTTGGTCTTCCCTTCCTCTTGGGATGTAAGAACAACAAATCTACATGGGTATCAGTTATAAGTACATTAAAACAAGCTAGAAGCTAAGCAATTAGTATTTAAATGTGCCGAAATTCTGTGGCACATCAACACCCCCAAATTAAACTCTTGCTTGTCCTCAAACAAGTAAAACATTCTTAGCCTATTCTAAACTCTATTTACAAATACGAAATGATAGTGATTCAGGATGGTGTTCATTGCTAGTTCTTCAAGCATGCATTTACAATTGCTTCACCCTTCCTAGATTAGAAGTATGTATAGAGAAAACTAATCAATTTTGTGAACTCTGAGCCTCAAAATTGTGACTAGATGTTACCACCAGCTGAGTGCACTTTCATTTGACTCAAAAAGCTCAACTTCAGTTCAATTCCACAGTTCATATACCTTTATCAGAAAGAAAGTCCCAGAATCACAATATTTACAAGGACGGAAAACATGGATCATTTACAAACACACTCACTATCAGAAAGAACTTCAAGTGCTGCAACATGTCATACCATAAGCTTGCCCTTATTTTAGTTCACCTCTTATTCAAGAGTGTTCGGTTGGAGGTCTCATAAGTGCTTTTTGGCTTGTAATGCAGGTTTAGGGATGGGTTGGATAAACATTCGGGTACAACTGACTTCACCCTCTTTGAACACTAATCACATTTTATCATTCTTTAACACTTCTTTTCAAACCCCCATATATTTGTTTTTGTCTTGTCTCCAGTATAGAGCTACCTTACATACCTTTTCATTGCTGTTCAAGACTCCGAATTTTGTAAACATAAGCGTTATTAGATTTTTCTTTTCTTTTTATTTTCCTTCTCTTGCTTTTGGTTATCATTTTTTTTGGAGCTTGAACAATTTCATAAACTCTTTTGAGGCATGATGCCCTAAACTCACATACAACCTTAACAATCTTCCACTTTGACCTTACCCCCAACTTAGGCTTTTAGCCTTATTCTCAATGTTCAAAGAGGGACGGGTTCAAGAGAGGAAATTGTTTTTCAAACCGGGAAAGGTTTGTACTGAATTTGCCAAAGAAAGGTTAAAAAGGCTCAAATTGGGTGCTAGTGGTATCCTTTATGCACGGGTAGTCTTGAAAGGCTAAAGAGGTTTTGCACATAATCACAATAAATGCCTAATATCGTTCCTCCAATCAAACATACTATCATTTGCATTGAAAGACTAACTTCGCATGTTTTAGATGACATATATAAAGAATTATATACAAACAGAGAACTCAAACACCCATGGCACACGAACTTCTTCATTCACATTATTTGACATTTCCGAGTAACCATTCTGCAACTTAAAGCTTTCATCATAAACACAAGTATAATTATGGGTTTCCATAAAGTCACAGAGCAAGTTTAAAAAAAATTGATCATAGAGTCAAATTCTCTTAAGACAGTCGTCAATCTATCTATCATTGGGAGAAGTCGACATGAATGACTATACGATGGTATGTGCTATGTACAGATACACATGCTCGATACTAGCCAATTACACCAAACCTGTCACAAGGATTTACACCTAAGATCCTGATCCTACTATTACACCCTTGGAAAAGAACCATAAAAAGAAAAACCAAGGGGAATTAATTCACAAACTGATATTTAACAAACACCAACTCAACAACAGACATCAAAAATCAAAATAATAACATCACTAATATACCAAAGTTATACAAATGTACACTGATACATGATACGCATAAGTACATAAGCTTCCAACTAGATACACACAAAAAAATCATACAATTCTACTTGCCATCCCCAACTGAAAATGATGCATTGTCCCCAATGCATAAAAGTAAAGAGTAGAGTTTGAGGGGAAGCACCCTGAGGCACACTATGTGCTATGGGAGTCAGCAGCTAGCTGAGTACCGGAGGGATCACCCTCTTATGTGGTTGTGAGAACTGGCATTGGCTCAGTCGGAAGAGCGATCTCCTCTGCTGATGGCTGCTGTGAGGTGGGGGAAGGAACTGGCTGTGCATCAGGAACTGATGCTGGAGGGAAAATATCATCGGCTGGCACGTGAGAGCCACTGGATGCACTTGTGGTAGGTGCCCCCCTTTTTTCTATTTTTTATTTTGCGTTATTTTCTTTCGTTTTCTGCATTTCTAGTTTTTTTTTTAAAATAAGTGCATAGGAGATGTACCCGGAGAATCTGCGGTGAGATCTGCAATGGACAAAGAATCACATAGCACACTATGTGATCGCATATGTACTCTTCGATGTGGGATTTGAAGGATTTTAAAATGCCTCAATTGCGGTCAAATCTGCGGTCGCAAATGTGAGCACGTGATTTTTACCTCACAAGAATAATTCCCAAAATTTCAAAATGGAATAGCTTTGTGTTGTTTGCATATTTCGTGGATTTCGTGTTATTTATCTCTTATTGTTTGCATTTGTGTGTGTAGATTTATTTGTTTAAATCAATAAAAAATACAAAATATATCGCATTTTCATGTAGGATATATGTTTACAATTAGAAGTAATTAATTTTGTTTTACATGAATGAAAATTACAAAAATATGTATTTTTTCATTTTTAGCATTTGATGTCCAAATTGTGCGATTTTATGTTAATTGATGTTTAATTTTGTGTGATGATTATCATTAGGAGTTGATTAGTATTTTAAGTTAATTTTGGTTTTATTCTATTAAGTTAGGATCTTTTAATGTTACTTTTGGAGCAAATAAACAAAAAGAGGACAAAAGTAGTAAGAAAATCGGATTGGGCCTCTTATTATAATTTTGAATTAACCTGGCCCAAGTGTCTCACAAACCCAACCCAAAACCCTTCGGGTCAACCCGACCATGTCTGCCCCATAACCCAAACTACCCGTTCATTTTTTATTTAATTTTATTTTTTATTTTTCATTACACATCTAAACAAACCCTAAACCTAAAAACACCCGCCCCCTCTTCATCTTCTCCAAACAACCCATCGCCCAAACAACCCCAAACTCCAACCGCCAGTCATTTTCCACGACCACCATCATCCCCACGACCACCCTCATCTCCAGTCTCACATCCACGGCTGTCCATCACCCTAACGATGAGCCCAGTTCCGCCATCACCAGCCCCAACCGGTCACACACAGTCGACCACCATCCTCACGTCCAGCCATGAACGACCATAATTTCCAGCCATCTCCAGCGAACCAACAGTCCAGTCCCATCAAGTCGAGCCCACCTTCTGAGCAACCAGCTCTCCGCAACACCCTACACCATCGTCGACCACTCTCCGTCGACTTCATCGTCCCAAAAGCACCACCCAAATGTTCAGTCACTCATCAAACTAGTCAGCTTCTCCATGTGTTCATCAACTTCGCTGTTATGTTTGTCATCATCGTCAACCATCATCTTGAGTCTATGTGTTGTTTGTCATTTGTGTAAAATGATCGATGGCTAGACATATTTTGTTTCCATAAAAGTTTAAGTCGAGAATTTGGTTCAATGTTGTTGATTTCTTTTAAAAAACGCGTCACTTTGAAGCTGCAATTGTTTCTTCATTTTGGTTTAATCAGAATGCTCCTTCAGGTCCGTCCTTCAGCTTCTTTGTTTTGTTTGTATGATTTGTTTTTAATAGTTGTATAAAATATTTATAGTTTATTAGCATGTGTTTAATTTTTGTGTTCATTAGTCTACCATGTTGTAGTTACCAAATCCTTCATCTTGGTTTGGTTTTAATTTGAAGTTCAATTAATGATTGATTTCAATAAGTTAAATCTACTAGTTTTATTCTATTAAGTTTGTTTTGATATGAATCTAACTTTGTTGAAGTGATTTCTGAATGTTGTTGGTTAAGAGTTTCTTTGGTGAGATTAATTGTTGGATTTGATTAGAAAATTTGTTATAGTTGTAATGATTTTGTGTTTAATTAAGAATCAGTTTTGGTCAGTTGGTAATTTTGGTACGGATTGAAGGACATGGTAGAATTTTTGAATCTTAAGAATACTGGGAGTTTTTTGAAAGTTAGAAATTAAACAAAAAAATATGATTCTTCTTCACCGTTAGCAATTAACATCAACTGCTATCGTTCATTAAAGCTTCAAACTTCTTTTTCTTGAGTGATAAAAACCAGAAGTTATTTTTTGGCAACTGGATACTCCTTTGTTGGTCTGTCTCGTGGGTTTTCTGCAATTCCCGCTAACTCTGGGCTACTCTGTGTTGCTGAGCTGTTGTCGTTGGGTATTTTTACTGCTATCTTGTTGATCACACCTCTTCTTCCTTTGATTCTAATGCCAGGTACACACATCTGATACACTGGTTCAATGTAGCTGAAACTTGAAGCATGAATAAAAATGAAGTCTTCAAGCTTTGAATTCATTTAGTCGTTTTGTATTTTAAGTTGTGCATATGTAGTTATTAGTCATCACTAGAACAAATAAAATGATTGTTATGCATGACTGAGTATAAATCTGTAATAGTTTAGATGATAAACTCTTTCTTTCATATGCTAGTTTAAACGAACTAATGACATATTAATTCGTTTTCTGTCATTTTTGTCCATTTTATTTAAAAGCATGAACAGGCCTTAGTTAATTAATACATAAATGTCTTAAGCCATTTCAGTGGATAAAAATGCATACTCAAACTTGCAAGAACTTATGTAATTAGACATGATTGTCATTTTTTTGTTTCTTAAAGTTTTGAACATGTGTAGTATACTGTAGCAATGTCCCCAAAATATTAGACTGAGATGAGCCTCGCCCAATAAAAATGAAAATTGCGGGGCCTTCAATAACAATGCTCACTTTCTTAATAATTAACCAAAGGGGTAAATAATTTAATATTGTACTATAGTACTGAAAATGTATTAAAATCAGATTTTGACCATTTATAACAATTTAAGTGATCGTGCTAGAACCACGGGATCCAAAGGTGTCTAACACCTTTCCTATGGTCAACAGAATTCCTTACATAGAATTTATGGTTCGCAGACTTAAAAAAAAGTCAATTATTTTCCTCGAATTAGGATTCAAGATCAACCGGTGACTTGGGACAGCAGAAGCCAAACCATTCCCAAGTGGTGACTCTAAAATAAATAAATATTTCCATTTCTAACATTGTCACTTGAATTGAAAAAACTACCATGCGAATCTTATCCTCGGGGTAGGCACGCAAAAAGGAGGTGTGACAGTAGATTCAACATGCGGACGGAAGAATGAATATTTCCGCCGCATTTCCAACTGCCAATTTTGGCTCTTCTTTGACTACATCTGTTGTGGATCTGTGGACTGCAGATCAATTCTACAACCGCATTTCCACTGCATTTTTCATACTATGCTTTCCCTTTACCTTTTTATGCATATTCACCAAGTGTTGAGATCTTTTAAACTCCCTGCACTACAACGGATATTGCAAACATAAAAAAAAAGAAAAATGCAAAGAGAAAAAGGGTGTTACCACCCACCGGTTGCCTCTCATGAAGTGGTATAATTAATGTCGCGGCACGACGGGATTGATGTTCCTTCAATTTCACTCAGTGGCCAGGCAAGCACCATCTTCGAGAGCCAGCTGCTCCACCAAATGCTTTTCACCATCAATGCCCAAATAATGCTTGATGCATTGACCATTTACTTTGAATGTCCGCCACCCATCTGTTTATTCTAGTTCCACCGCTCCATACGGGGAGACATTTTACCACTTTGATGGGACTGGACCATTTTTATTTAAGCCTGCCCAAAAACAATTTGATCCTCGAGTTAAATAGCAAGACAAAACCACCCGCCTTAAACTCTCTCTTCAAGATCTTTTTGTCGTAGACAAACTTCATCCGCTCTTTGTACACAGCCACACTTTCATAAGCAAGGAAGCGAAATTCTTCTAGTTCATTTAGTTGTGTCAACCTCAAATTTGGAGCCTCAGCCCATTCTAGATTCAACTTATTCAATGCACACATGGCTTTTTGTTCTAACTCCACGGGTAGATGACATGCTTTACCAAATATGAGCCGGTAAGGAGAAGTACGAATAGGAGTTTTGTAGGTCGTATGGTATGCACACAATGTATCATCTAGCTTCTTTGACTAGTCAGTCCCATTTACGTTCACAGTTTTTGCTAGAATATTTTTGATCTCCTAGTTGGAAACCTCAACTTGACCACTCGATTGCGGATGATAAGGTGTGGCCACCTTGTGCTTGACACCATACATTTCAAGTAACCCCTCAAAAGCTCTGTAGCAGAAGTGCGATCTACCATCACTAAGAATGGCTCTAGGAGTGCAAAACTTAGTTAATATGCTCTTCTTAAAAATGCGGTAACACTCCTCGCCTCATTGTTTGGTAAGGCAATGGCTTCGACCCATTTGGACACATAGTCCACAACCACCAAGATATATTTCATCCGATAAGAACTCACAAATGGACCCATGAAGTGGATCCCCTACACTTCAAAGATCTCTATCTCCATCACAAAGTGCATCGAAATTTCATGCCTCTTTGAAATAGAACCTTGTCGTTGATATTGATCACAAGCATTGACCATTTGATTGGCATCATGGTAGATGGAAAACAAATAATATAAACATTCAAGAACTTTCACCGTTGTTCGATTTCCTCAATGATGACCCCTAAATGGAGAGTCATGGCATGCCTTGAGAATTGGCATCATCTCTTCTTCGGGAACACATCTTCTGATAATATAGTCGGCACAAACACAGAATAAGTATGGCTCCTCCCAATAGTACTGCTGGTAATTTCTCAAGAAAATTTTCTTTCGATATGATTCCAAACTATCAGGGATAAGGTCACTCACCAAATAGTTAGAAATATCGGCGTACCAAGGAGTAAAGGTGCTCGATAATGCCAATATGTGCTCATCCGGAAGAGCATCATTGATCTTAAGATCACCCTGTGGTCTACTTGCTTCCTGAAGCCTGGTCAAATGATCCGCCACTTGATTTTGCATTCCCTTGCAATCCTTGACTTCAAAGTCAAAGTCTTGCAATAACAAGACCCGTATGATCAATCGAGGCTTTGCATCTTTTGTTTGCTATAAGATAATGAAGAGCCGCATGATCCGTATACACTATAACCTCGGACCCCAACAAATACGCCCAGAACTTCTCAAAAGAATATACAATAACAAGAAGCTCTTGCTCAGTCACTGTGACTTTGCTCCATTGAGATTTTTGCTAGCATAGTACAGTGGATGAAATATCTTGTTGTGGCATTGACCTAGCATCTCTCCAATAGCCACACCACAGGCGTTACGCATGATCTCGAAAGGAAGAGACCAATCAAGCGTTACAATAATTGGTGTCGTGATGAGCTTGAGTTTCAACTCCTCCAAAGCCGTAAGACACTTTTCATCAAATACAAATTTGCCATCCTTCTCGAGAGCTTGCACAATGGGTTAGCTATCTTTGAGAAGTCATTGATGAACCGCCGGTAGAACCCTGCATGCCCTAGAAAACAAATAACACCCGTCATCGTAGTTGGTGGAGGAGGCTTAGATATGATATCAATCTTCGCCCGATCAACTTCAATACCCTTCTTTGAAATTATGTGCCCAAGCAGAATTCCTTCATTGACCATGAACTGACAGTTCTCCCAATTTAGCGCGAGATTTGTCTATTCGCATATTTTAAGCACTTTCTCTAGCTTGCTAGGACAATGCTCAAATGAATCCCCAACTACCGAGAAGTCATCCATGAATACCTCAAGAAAGTCTTCAAGCATATCCGAGAAAATGGACATCATACATCATTGGAAAGTAGTCGGCGCATTACACAAGCCAAATGGCATTAGGCTAAAATCAAATGTGCCATATGGACAAGTGAGTGTGGTTTTCTTGATCCTCCAACATGATGTTGATTTGATTATATCTAGAATACCTATCTAGAAAGCAATAGAATGACATTCCCGCTAGCCGATCAACGATTTGATCAATAAAAGTCAGAGGGAAATGGTCTTTGCTTATTGCACTGTTTAGCTTTCAATAGTCTATGCACACTCGCCATCCGGTCACAGTTCGTGTTGGGATGAGCTCATTTTTCTCATTTTCTATTACGGTCATGCCCCCCTTTTTGGGCACATACTGAACCGGGCTCACCCATGAACTATCCGCAATGGGGTACAACTTTAACCGGCATCTAACAACTTTAAGATCTCCCTTTTCACCACCTCCTGCATTGACGGTTTCAACCGTCTTTGATGCTCAATGCTTGGCTTTTTGTCGCTCTCCAGTTCGATTTTGTGTTCACAAAATCCCAGCGGGAATCCCACAGATGTTTGCAATCGTCCATCCAGTGGCCTGCCTGTAATCTCTCAAGACCTCTAACAATGTGTCTACCTGCAAATCATTCAAGGAAGACTAAACGATTACGGGTAAGGTGTTAATAGAGCCTAAGAATATATACCTTAAATGCGTCGGGAAATGTTTGAGCTCTAATTGCTGTGGTTCAATGATGGATGCTTTGGCGGGAGGTGTGGCTCTATTTTTCAAGTCAAGAGAGAGCTTGGCCGGAGCGTAAGTGTACGATCCAAGACCCTCCAACGCGTTCACCGACTCCATGTATCCCTCCATATCCTCACCATCAAAATTTACTAAGATTGACGCAAATGCCTCACCAAGGCTTGTTCTTCTATTTTTACTTCGATGGAATATTCAATCTCATCAAACACCTCAATCACAAAGATGTTCTCATATTCATGGGGCAACTTCACACCCTTGGTAACTTAGAAGGTGACTTCTTCATCATTCACACAGAATTTGATCTCATTTCATTCTAAATCTATAAGTGCTTTTCCGGTTGCCAAGAATGGTCTCCCCAAAATGATGGTGATATCTTTATAAACGGCACAATCTAGAATCACAAATCAGTGGGCAAATGGAATTCACCAACTTTTACAATCACATCATCAACAATTCCTACGGGTCGCTTAATAGATCGATCGGCCATTTGTAAACACATGCTTGTTGGCCTTGGCATCCCTAATCCCGCTTGCTTGTAGATGGTGAGTGGCATCAAGTTGATACTATCCCCATTGTCACAAAGGGTTCTAGCAAAGTCTCACTCTCCGATAGTGCATGGAATGGTATATGCTCCCGGGTTCTCTTTCTTCTGGATAGGGCTCTTGGCAATGATAGAGCTAACCCGGTGAGTCATGTTCACCACCTCATTCTTTGTGGTCCTCTTCTTTGTTATCAAATCCTTCAAATATTTTGAAAAACCTGGCATTTCTTGGAAGGCCTCCAAGAATCGAATGTTCACCAACAATTGCTTAAGGATATCATAAAACTTTTCAAGCTTACTATCTTCAATCCTTCTTACAAGTCTTTGAGGAAACGGTGAAAGATAGGAATAGGATTTGGAGTGTTTGATGGCTCCTTCTCTTTTTCCTTTTCCTTCACCACTTCTTGGACTACTGCTTCAACTTTTTATTTTTCCGGCACCCTCTCAACTTCTACAGCCCTTTGCTCTTTGGCTTTAACTTCTTGTTCAGCTTCTTCACCCACAACCTCTTGCTCAATGTCACCTTGTAGAACCTTCACACTTCTAGTAGTTATCGCATGACGTAGAAGGTTGAGCTACCTCCGCCACTCTCCATGTTTGCAATGGTATCACTAGGAAGTTTTCCTTTTTGTTTTGGGTTTTTCTCTCGTGAAAGGTCTCCCATTTGCATCTCTAATTTCTGGATAGATGCGGCATGAGAGACAACCACCTCGGTTATGTTTCTCATGGATGCATCCGACTTTTCTCTATTTGCAAAACTCTCTCAAGCATGCTTTCTAACTTCGAATTACTTGACGACCCTTGATTTGCATAATGACCTTTCGGGAAACATATGGGTTGGAGCTCCGTTTGCAAAGTTATTGTTGTTGTTCCAAATTCCTCGATGAGAATTACCTCATTCATTTATCCATTGTTTGTTGCCTAGCCCTTGTGGGTTTGGTCCCCATTGATTGTTGCCTAGGACCATGGTATGATTGCCTCTGATACCCTCCATGAGGATTGTTGATGTAGTTTTCTTCCTCAAAATTTTCCTCAAAGTTGGGAGGAACATCCTCCACTGCATTAACTTTCTTTATCTGATTATCTGTCAACATCTTGGTAAGCACACTTACGTTTGTAGCATGTCCGACAATCACTTGATCCCTCTCCTGATTTTCCTTGATCAAATTGCTCAAATAAGGAGAGCTATATGAAATTCCTCTGTTGGCATCTTCAGAGTGACATGCTTGGTTGTGCTTTGCCATTTTGTACAATATTTGCTTTACTCAAGAAAACGATTTGTCTATGAAAGATCTGTCAGCTATATTCTTGTCTATGGCTTGGTTCATAGGGTTCAAACTCGTGTAGAATTTTTCCAACAACATGTACTTCGGGAAACCATGGTTTGGAGACCTTACCAAGTGTAATTTGAAGTGTTCCCCTGCCTCATGCAACTGCTCCCCCTCCATTTTCTTGAAAAAAAATATCTTGTCCTGTTATTCAGACTTTTTACTTTGTGGGAACCACTTGGGCAAAACTGACCGAACAAGCTCGGGCCATGTATGAATGGAGTTGGGTGGTTGATTTTTGAGCCATTTCCTTGCATCCTCAGCTAGAGAGTACTTGAAGCATCTAAACCTTAGGGCATTGTCAGATACATTGTTTTGCTTATGCACTGCGCACATACCCACGAAGTTCCTAAAGGTGTTGCATAGGATCATCAACAGTGAAATTTCTGAAGAACACTTCTTCCTTAAGCATCGGGATCAAACCGTGTTCCACTTTAAATGTGGCCGCTCCAATGGCTAGAGGCATGATAGCATTTGAATCATAAATGTAGTCTTCAATGTCCGCAAAAGGATTTTCCCCCAATTCTCCCTCCACATCATCTTCATATTCTGTCATGTTTTCCTATCAACACCAAGCAAATCAAGTAAGGTGTGATTGAATATAAATAGACTTAAGTAAAGTATACACTAAATAGTAATGTCAAGAACCGTATTCCCCGAAAAGGGCACCAAAAATGGATACGCTCAAATTACACTTTAATAAATATTGTAAGGCAGTCGATGTCAAATATAATAACCCAACAAGGTAGGGGTCGAATCGCACAAGGAACAGGTTTGAAAAGGTTACTTGTTCAGTGTGTTGCTCGACTCGAGTTCGATCTCTATTTAGTTAATTGTAACAAGAGAGAATGGTATGTAGTGACTTGAGTATGTATGATTGTTTGAATTTAAGTAGCAAATAATTTCAACAATTAATGAGTAAACAATGGAATAAAAGCAGCCAAGGTTGTGTCCCTTTCAATGTAGTGTAATGTCAACATGTGTTAATATGATATATTTCTAATGGAAACTTCTTTAGATATGCAAGAGATGTCTAAAGTACTACCCGCTATTTCCCAATAAATTAGCATTTTATTTTTATGAGTTTCCCAAATATAAAAGAGTTGCACTTACAAACAATCAATAAATGCCAATAAAAACCAATTTATTCCTAATGGATTTTATCAAATAAGGTTTAAAGCCTTGTGTCATTGATATTTACTTCTACCAAATCCTAACCTACTTTCCCAAGCAAAGCAAGAATTTAATGGCTTTTTAAAATATTTGCAATAATATATATATATATATATATATATATATATATATATATATATATATATATATATTCAATGTTAAACATTAATTAACATAACACCCATTTAGGGTCCAGAACCTTAGTATTTAAAACTAGCTACACATGCTAAAATACAAAAACCAACTAATATCAACAGTCATAAATGCTTACAAAGAAGAGATTATTCACATAAAAGCTTCCAAAAAATGGAATATTAATGCCTTGGAATGTAGCTCAAAAGTAAGACAAGATTAGCCCACAAAGGTCTCTTTAAACTATTTATAGAGGGACCAATTTAAGGACAGAAAATGGACAAGTTTTCCCTTTCAGGTCACGTCTGCGTTCGCAAACTTGTCGCATAACATGAATGTGATCCGCATTTTAAGCAGCCTCTCTGCAGATCCAAAACCCTAGTTGTAAGGCCTTCATTGCAGCTCCATTCTGTGGTCCGCATTTGAATTATGCGACCACAAATTGCATCGCATCTTTTACCCTGAGTTTTCTTCTTGTTCGTTCTGCGGCACATCTGCGGTCCGCATTTTGATTCTGCGATTGAAAATTGCGCCGCATTCTTGACATGGTTTTCAGCTCCAGACTCTGTAATGCTATATGATTTGAGATACGATTCTGCTGTCCGCATGTATGATCTGCGACCGCTGAATAGGCCACAAATTTGCACTTGTGCAATAACATGCTATTTTCTTCTCTTTTTTGCATCCATTTTAAAATCCTTGGTCTTCCCTTCCTCTTGTGATGTGAGAACAACAAATCTACATCAGTATCAGTTATAATTACATTGAAACAAGCTAGAATCTAAGCAATTAGTATTGAAATGTGCAAAAATTCTCCGGTACATCAAGAATGTATTGTGACAACCTAGTAGGAGTTGGAAGGGATGAGAAAATCCGCATGAAGTGGTTCATGAGGAGTCTGAAAGGCGGTGCCTTATCTTTGTATATCAGTCAGGATGCAAAGAAATGGACGAGTTGGGTGAGCATGGCATCCGACTCTGTGGACGGATTCAGGTTTATCACAGAGAACGCACCAGGTGTGTTTTATATCCAGAATTTGAAGAAGAAGCCCACATAGCCGTTTCGCGACTATGCTACTCGTTGGAGGTCAGAAGCTGCAAAAGTGAGGCTGGCCCTAGATGAAGAGCAGATGAACAGGTTCTTTGTTCGGGCTCAGGATTCGTAATACTATGAGAGGCTAATGCTGATAGAAGGTCAGAATTTCTCCGACATCATTAAGTTGGGAGAAAGAATTGAGAAAGGTATCAAACTGGTATGGTCACTAATCTCTAAGCATTACAGGCCGCACATAAGGCTTTTTAGTCTGGTGGCACGTCAAAGAAGAAGGACGTGAATTCCATAATGGCTGCGCAAACAACTAAATCCCCTGTGAAATACAAAACATAGCCCACAACTCCACTCACATATCAACCTTTCCTAAATTACCAAGCACCCTCATCCATATACCACATTCCACCCCCCACCTACCAATCTTATCCACCTCCACCACCTATATACCAACCCACCTCACTAACATATTCCTAACCTGCATCTATGTACCAAACCAATAATGCCCAACCTTCACACTATCACTCACCGCCCACCCGCCAAAAGTTTCCTCGACCCAGACCAAATTTGACCAAAGGCCTCCTAGATAATATACCGCCATCGCCGAGCTAATCTACAAAATATATGAAAGACTCAAAGTAGCCGGCTACGTTACACCTATCCCAACCATAACTCTAGAAAATCCCTCATAATGGATCAATCCCAAAAAAACCCGTGCATACCATTCTGGAATGAAAGGCCCACACCATCGACAAATATCGCTCGTTGAAAGATAAGATTCAGACCTTGGTTGATAATAAGGTCATTATAGCAAATGATCCATCTCCCAATGTCAGTAAAAACCATCTGCCTGACCACAAGAGTGGAAGCATTCACATGATCGAGATAGAAGATGATTCGAACCCCAAAAGGTCAATCGGGTTGATTACTAAAGGAGAACCGAAGAAGTCTACTGTCACCCTCAATCTTATTTCTGCCCAAATCCAACCCTATGAAGGCGATGTGGTAAATATGTCCATACTACTTGAGATCGAAGCACCTTCTGTAAAGGCATAAGGACCAATTGAGGTTGAGTTCGGAATTCCAAAGGCACCTGCACCATTTGAAGTTGTTGTGTTACCTCCAAGGGTTCCAATTCCGGTCACAATGACAGATGTAACTCCATTCAACTCAAATGCCATAACTTAGGATTATACATATGAATCTTGGAGAAGAAGGAAAACCACAGCTGGAGAAGTGATCACCGCTCATGGCATGACCATATCAGGCAAGGTATGCACTCCGGAACATTTAGCTGAGTCCAGTAAGCAAGCCTTTGGACATCTTGTTAAGAGTGGGCCTGGTGATCTTTGGAGGAAGAGACCAGATAAAGAATACTCTGTCGTAGAGCAAATGAACAAAACACCAATGCAGATTTCCATCCTGGCTCATCTACAAAGCTCCGAGGCACACAAGAATGCTTTGATGAAAATATTGAGCGGAGCTTATGTTCCCAGCAACATAACCGGAGGCAAAATGAAAATATGGTGGGACAAGTGTTGGAAAGTCACATCATCACCTTCAACGAGGATGAGCTACCACTAGAAGGACTCACTCAATACATGGCGTTGTGCATCAATGTGCAATGGAAATATCACTTCATCATCATGATCTTGGTTGACGGGGGATCTAGCCTTAACATCTATCAACTAATAAACCTCAGTACATTGGGGAAAGGAATCCATGAGATCAAAGATGGAGCAATCAATGTTAAAGCCTTCGATGGGTGCCAAATATCAACCATTGGATAAATCAGCCTACGCTTGTAGATGGGACCTACCTGGTTTGATGTTGACTTTCAAGTGATAGATGTACGAGAATCCTACAATTAATTGTAGGGGATACCCTGAATCTATGCCACCGGGGCTGTGGCATCAACCTTGCACAAAGCTATTAAATTTTGATGGAATCATCAGGAGGTTATTATTCGTGCCGATGGTACCAACCCTATATACTATCGCCAAACCATCCCAATGATTGAGGGTAGAAGGAGAATAGGTGGAGAAATATACCATCACATCGAGTGAGTCAATTCCATGGACAAAGACAAGTGGTAGGACAACAAAATTGAGAGAATCCCGAATTGGAATGGGTATGAGCCCGGAAAAGGACTTGGCAAGAATCTCCAGGGTATCACCAAACCTATCAAACTAAAGAAGCATGGTACCACTTTTGGCTAAGGGTATGAATATAACTGGGAGGAGTTTGACCATTGATCGCCACCATGGCGCATCCCCTACAATCCATTGGAGCACCATATACCCTTGTTGGAGTAGACCTTTCAACCAGATGATACTATATACAAATCATAGGAGGATGAAACACTAGCATCGGTGAAGAACCTATTTCTGGAAGATGACATGGACTGTTGTGTTCTCTTCGAGGAGGAAGAGGAGGAAGGCCCTTCCATTTAAGCTTTGAACCGAGAGGAATGCCTCACTAATTTAATTGTTAGGACCACCAATGCCGGGAAAGCTTCGGGGTAGCAAGGCTAAACGAGCATTATGCAGTGCATCTTTATTTTGTTAATTGATGTTTTCTTTCCGCATTGTCTTTACTTTTGAAAAAAGCTCCAATATTTTGAACAATTATGAATTTAATCAAAGCATTTTCAAAGCTCCACCAATATTTTGTTCTCATTACTTTTCTCTGTTATTTACTTTACATTACACATCACTACTATTACATATCTTGATGATGAACCAACTTCTATGACTTGCAGGAAGGAAACGTAGCAAACAGACATATTCATAAGAAGATGATATACCAGAGGAGGTTGATAGAGAGATCGAGAACTTTTAGAATAGTCCTAAGTCCAACTTGGACGAAAATTAAGTTGTAAATTTTGGGGATGCACAGAATGTCAAGGAGATGCGCATCAGCGTGCACCTGTCTCCATCAGAAAAGAAACAATACATCGAATTCGTAAAAGAGTATGAAGACATCTTTGCATGGTCTTGTGAGTATATGACTCGTCTCACCGTATCCATTGTAGCTCACAAGTTTCCAACAGATCTGACATGTGCGCCAATAAAGCAGAAGCTCAGAAAGTTCAAACCCGTCATGAGTTTGAAAATCAAAGAAGAGGTTACCAAGCAACCCAAAGCGAGGGTTCTCAAAGTTGTAGTATATTCAACGTGGTTAGCGAACATCGTGCCAATAGCAAAGAAAGATAGGAAAGTTAGAGTCTTTGTCGACTACCGGGATATCCACCCGTCTAGTCCAAAAAAAGACATCCCTTTGTTGTATATACACATCTTGATTTATAACTACGCCAAGCACGAGCTGCATTTATTCAGATTGTTTTGCTGGACACAATCAGATATGGATGGATGAAGAAGATGCAGAAAAAATGGCATTCATCATGCCGTTGGGGATGTATACTATAGAATGATGACGTTTGGGTTGAAGAATGCTGGAGCCACCTACACGGGGGCCATGAATACTATCTGTCATAACATGATACATAAAGAAATCAAGGAATATCTTGATGATGTCATCATCAAGTCTAGGAAGGCGGCGGATCATATGGAAGACTTGAGAAAATTCATCAACAGGTTCAGGAGGTACAAATTGAAACTGAACCCCGTCAAGTGTGCATTCGGAGTTCCTGCTGCAAAGTTACTGGGTTTCAATATGAGTCGCCGAGGGATAGAACTGGATCCTTCAAAAGTCAAAGACATCCAAGAATTTCCACCGCCATAGAACAAGAAAGATATAATGAGTTTTCTGGGAAGACTCAACTATATCAGCCGGTCTTGAGCTCAATCCATCGTCATTTTTGAACCCATCTTCAAGATACTGAAGAAGGTTGCTACCACCAAATGGAGAGATGATTGTGAAAAGGCTTTTGACATAATTAAGCAATACTTGTCGACGCCGCAAGTCTTGATTCCACGTGAACCAGGAAGACCCTTACTGCTTTATCTTGCAGTATTGGATGGGCCGTTCGGTTTTTTTTTGGGACAACATGATAAAACAGGGATAAAGGATCAAGCAATCTGTGCTTACACCACTTATCTCATATGAATAATGGATCCGTTAAAGTATATCTTTCAGAAACTCATGCCTACTTGCAAGATCACCAAATGGCAAATCTTTCTAAGCCAATTCGTCAGTGTTTATGTCACTCAGAAGGCGGTCAAAGGGCAAGCATTGGAAGATTATCTCACCAGGAATCCTATGGGAGGAGAACACGAGCCATTGAAGATGTATTTTCTTGATTAGGAGATAGTTTTCATAGGAGATGACATTGCAGAATCCTCTGACAGTTGGAGGATGTTTTTCGACAGAGCCGTGAATTTCAAAGGAGTTGGCATAGGAGCATTCTCAATATTAGAAACCAGTCAGAATTACCCAGTATCCGCCATGCTCAGTTACCTGTGCACTAACAACATGGTCGAATACGAAGCCTGCATCTTGGGGTTCAAACTAGCCATTCACATGAATGTTCATGAACTACTAGTGATTGGAGACTCGGACCTACTCATACATCAGATTCGAGAATAGTGTGCAACCAAGAATTCTAAGATACTCCCTTATCTGCATCACATACAAGAGATGAGGAAAAGGTTCACAAATACCGAATTTCAACAAGTTCCCATAATATAGAATGAGTTCACTAATGCACTAGCGACTTTTTCATCCATGATCCAACATAAAGACACAAATTTCATTATTCCCATTAAGGTCAATATCTGTGACCAACCAGTTAATTGTGCTCATGTAGAGGAAGAAGCGGATGGAAAACCATTGTTACATGATAACAAAGAATATTTGACAACAGGAGAATGTCCAGAACTCGCCAATGCCACTCAGAAGCGCACACTACGGAGGTTATCTAATAATTTCTTATACAACGGAGGAATCCTGTACAGGAGGACTCTTGATTTGGGATTAATAAGGTGTGTCGATGCAACGAAAGCAGCTAAACTATTCGAGGGGGTGCGCACAGGGACCTACGGACCGCACATAAATGGTTTGATTTTGGCTAAGAAGATGTTCCGAGTAGGGTATTTTTTGATGACTATGGAAACGGACTGCATCCTGTATGTCCGAAGGTTCCATCACTGTCAGTTACATACAGATATGACAAAAATAACTCCAAATGAGCTTTATGCAACAAGCTCACCATGATCATCCGGCGCTTGGGGAATGGATGTTATTGAACCGATCAGGTATGCCTCATCAAATGGAAACCGGTTCATCATACTGGCAATTACATTACTAAATGGGTCGAAGCAGCATCGTACAAATCAGGGATTAAGAAAGTTGTTGCAAATTTCGTCCGTGACCGAATTGTTTGATGGTTCGGAATCTCAGAATCGATCATCACTTATAATGGTTCCAATCTCAACAGCGATTTGATGAAGGCAGTGTGTGAAATTTTCAAAATTAGGCACAAGAATTCTACAACTTATATACCTCAGTTGGATGGAGCCATAGAAGCAGGTAATAATAACATCAAGAAGATACTAAGAAAGATTATCGAAAGGCATAATCAATGGCATGAGAAGTTGTCATTCGCCTTACTGGGATATCATACCACAGTCCGCACGTCATTCGAGGCAACTCCCTACATGTTGGTTTATGGTGAGGAAGTAGTCACTCTCGTCGAAGTAGAAATTCCCTTTTTGAGGATCATACATAAAGCAGAGTTAAATGATGCGTAATGGCTAAAAGGTGGCTACGAGTAGCTAGCCCTTATAAACGGAAAGAAAATGAATGTGGTTTTCCATGTCAAGTTATATCAGAACAGAATGTCCAGGGCCTTCAACAAAAGAGTTAAACCAAAGAAGTTCACACTAGTGCAGCTGGTGTTGAAGAAAATATTTCAACATCAAGATGAAGCTAAGGGAATATTCTCTCTCAATTGGTAGGGTCCGTAAATGATTCACCGGGATTTAAGTGGAGGAGCCCTTATTCTTTCAGAAATAGATGGAGAAGTCTGGCCGAAGCCAATCGACTCAGACACGGTGAAACAATACTATATTTAATTAAATATTTCTTTATAATGTAATTTGAACTACGCCTGACCTGATTCCCGTTTAAGAGATGATACGTAGGCAGCCCTATGGGTTCGGTCACATTTTAATAAAATTCCATTTTCCCCGCTTTCGGAACTGGGGAAAAATATTGAGGAGGGCCCTCAAAATTCCGAAGTCAGTTTTCGCCAACCCAGTAAGATGGGGCAGAATTTTGAGGTGGGCCCTAAAAATTTGGAATCAATCCATTTTCAGTCATTCAGCAAAGTCGTCAGCAGTGCCAGCCGAGTACATTGGAGTTGAATTTTGAGGAGGACCCTAAAAATTCTCAAACAAGCAAGGTTTCCGTATCTTTGAGCCACATCACCGTTATTGCTTCATCCGAAATGAAATCATTTTTCAAACGTATACTTCCATTATATCTGTTAAATCATACATAAATATCATTTACATCGCCGAAGATAGCAATGCTATCCCAATGATACAAGAACCAGGGGATACGAACTAACCTACCCCTCTACATAACTCACGATTTTTCTTTGGATGCAGGCACGCAGGTCGCAAATCATTGAATAGATTCACTCTGCAGTCATGATATCACAACTGTGTATTAGCTAAGAAAACTTACTATTGTTTGCTCCTTTACATTCTTGCACTGCATAAGGCTACTTATCTGCCTTTCGAGACTTAGCTCTATCTCCATTTGCATTTTTGCATAAGGCTACTTATCTACCTTTCGAGACTAAGCTCCATCTCCATATGCATTGTTGCATAATGCTATTTTTGGCCTTCCGAGGTTAAGCTTTACCTCCATCCTGCATATGTCTACTTATCTGCCTTCCGAGCCTAAGCTCTATCTCCATCTGCTTTTTTGCATAAGGTTGTCTTCTGCCTTCCGAGGTTAAGCTCTAACTCCATCCTAGATAAGGCTACTTATCTGCCCTCCAAGGCTAAGCCCTGTCTCCATCTGAATTTTCATAAGGTTATATATCTGCCTTCCGAGGTTATGCTCTACCTCTATCATGTATAAGGCAACTTATCTGCCTTCTGAGACTAAGTCATGTCTCCATCTGCATTTTGCATAAGGCTATCTATCTGGATTCCGGTGTTAATCGCTACCTCCCTCCTGCATATGTCTATCTATCTGCCTTGTTAGGTTAAGCTCTACCTCCATCCTGATAAGGCTACTCGTCTGCCTTCCGAGACTAAGCACTTTCTCCATCCTGCACAGCTTAAATATCGCCACCTACATTTAAATTCTCGCTCTAGTTGAAAGATCGCCACCCTTTTCTTTCATTTGGCTTAAAGATTGCCACCTTCTCGTGGGCTGAAAGATTACCAACTTATTCAAAGGTGTCATAGTTTGGAGGCACCATTTGCACAGCCCAAGAATTCCATTTCATGGCCTGCAAATCTTTAATTTTATGATCTTCATGGCCCAGTACATCTTAGTCCGAGGACGTCATCCTAACCATCCTAAGACAACATTCATGGTCCAAGGGGAACTTGCATCATGTTTTAGTTATGCACAAATATGCACATTGTTTACTTCCAAGTACACTGGCTAGCAAATGGCCGCCTTAGCGGAGCGATCCCGCTCTTGTTCTCCGCAACTAAGTTTAACTCCAAATACCTATTTAAATTTGACCATCGTGTGCGCCTTCTTGAACCTCCATCGACACATTCTGTCAATAGTTCCTAAACTACATATGTCGTGATTCCTATAAAGACAGGAATATGTAGGCAGCTCAAAGCCAGGATTAAATGGTTGTTGATCATTTTGATCAATGACCCACATCCTTCCTTTCCTTTTTATTTTTAAACTACCCTAACCATGTTCTCATTTTCATTTCGATCGCTGCCTTCAAACCCCCCCCCCCCACCCCCCTTCACTCATTTTCATGGATGGCCTGTGCTCACTTCCCTTCAACCTGAATCGGGCTATTCGAGGCTTTCGAGGTTTAATCTTAATGAGGCCTATTAAGATCCTCTGTCCATTTTTTTCTTGTGGCTTCTCCGGCTCTAATCCGGTGTGTTCGAGCCTAAAGAGCCTAGATATGGTCCTGACGTGCTAGGGTTTCTGAGAAACCATAAAAGCTTCTCAATATTATATTTCTAGTTATTTTCTTAGATTTGTGGTATACTGGATGTTTCGAAGATTTTCCCCAAATTTACCTTTTCAACTTTTTCAGTTTCAATTTACGGTTTCAAAAAACGATTCATGTTTCTTCTTCTTCTTTCTTTATGTGAATCTTCCTGCATATTCTTTGTTCTTATGTATTTTTCCTTGTGCATATCTTCTTTTATGTTCATATGTTTTGCCGTTATTATGCATGTTCTTCTACTTGTGCTCTGTTATCTCTTCTACTATTTCTACAGCATGCTTTTACATGTCTAGCTTATGTGTTACTTCTCCATTTTCTTACTGAGCTTTTGTTTGCCTTTACTGGACTTTTGTTTGAGTAATAAACTTGTTTCGCCTACTCTTTCTTATGTTCTATGTCACCTCTTTTCTCTCTTGAACTTGCTTGAATCCTGAGCTTTTCTTAAATATGCTTTATTGTTTTACCCTATAGCTTCAAACTTGCCATCATATTTATGTGTTTTTTCATGAGGCTCTGTGAGTCTATTTCAATGACTTGCCCTCTCCTTTCTGTACCTTACTCGAATTTGAAACCCTAGGGTTTGGAGTTTCTGCGAGTTTGGGTCTTTGTGTCTGCACTAGGATTCTACTTTAGGCCCTGAACTGAATCTTTTGCTTATAATTTTGAAAACTTTCTATGCCAATCTCTTCTTTCTTGTCTGATTGTCATGTGCTTGTATATGAGGTTACAAAAAAGTTTTGTAAACTTCTAATTGATTCCAATTTCCTTTTAAAGTTCAATTGATTTGCTACTGATTATCCAATTGAACTCTTCCTCACACATTTTCCTGACTAAGTTCAGTCAAACAAAGCTTTTTACTGGCTGTTTGATTGATCTGCTTGCCTTATTTCTCACAAATCATGTACCATGGATTCTTGCCTTATATAATCCCTCTAAAGTCAGCTCATGATATTTTTGGACCAAGTAACCGGTCAGGGGTGTGCCGGTCTATATCCATGTCTCGGCATGACCACCATTGCTATGGTTCCCTAATCCCTCTCTCACTTTGCATTTATTCCTACTTCTATGTTCTGCCTCCCCCCCCCGGTAAGCCATGCTTTGGGACCCTGGATATCCGTATGAACTTGGATGACTTAGGACTGACTAGTTCATACTACACTATTATGTTCTAATTATTATCCAGAGTGCATGCAACGTCTAGAGCCCTTGAGGCTCCTTGAAACACTGAAACACTTTGGATAAGAGAAGGACTTGGACATCTAGAATCCGGAATTGGTTAAACTGCTGTTATTAGACATTATGGTTGCATTAGGCGGTTTGGATCTAGCTGTAGACTTTGATGTACTTTACTTCTTCTTTCATCTTTTTTCTGGTTCAGTAATAAGGTTTGTATACAGAACTCGGGAAATACTAGTAAAAGGGTATGGGTGGGGATTATTTTACTACAGCAAAGGGTAGATATCATGCCTATAGGTTTAATATTGTAATTGAGTCATCTAGCTACCATGCCTATAGTTTTAATATTTTAATCACCTAGATATCATGTCTATAGATTTAACGACTTTCAATTATTTAGATATTATGTCTATTAAACTAACACTAATCTAGAAATTCTACCTATAGGGTTAAATACTTTATCATCTTGCATATCATTTGAAACCCTGCCTATATGATTTAATATTAATGTAATCAGTTGCATATAGAAATCGTGTCTATAGGAAATGCATACGCATTAGGCAAGCCATAGGATAATCAAATGATCCTTATTTCATCACTCTAATAATAGCTCTTGAAGAAAAGAAAATCAAGTATCGATGTCATGCCTATAGGAGTTCGTCTCGAACTGGCCTGATTTGCTTAAGTAATAACAATCTGTTAATTGAACTTTGCGTCTAATATAACATTTTCAATAAAAACTCTAATAAGCCTTAATGTTTTTTTTATTCTGCAAGTCTACACCGATTCATCTGAACATTTCTTTTAACTCTCCTGTTTAAAGTTTTACTAAGTCCATGAGACTATCTTTCAAAAAATAGTAAGTCAACATGTTCTTTCTTCGGAAAGTGTTGTCTCCTTCAAAAACAATTTCACAACTCTACTATATATTTACTCAAACAAATCTGCTGATTTTTAGGTCATTTATGAACTTCTGCAATTTTAAACTTCCTGTTTTTTTTTTTAACTCTTCTGCATTAGGCTCCTACCAAAAATCAATGCTTTTTCTGAGTAACTCGTTTAAAACTCTGCTATCTCTGACTATTGTATCCGAGTTTCCTAATTCACACTTTTTATCTAATTCTATGTGTTAAACTAGTATATCTGCCGCTTAAGTTTTAATTTACAGACCAAACCAGAATGTGCAAGGCATGCTAAACTACATGTTATCTGACTTACAGTGGTTTATGTGAGCCTTGCATGTTTGTTTGTCAATCTCCTTACTTGTTATTTTTTTGGTTGTCGAGATTAGTATTTTATCCTTTAAACCCCATATATGCCTTACCCTTTTTCTTTCCTTTTATAATTAGAAGTCTTTATACCCCGGGACTGATAGGTTGGGAAGGGTACTAGCATGCAATAGGTTAACTAGACTAATCGCCTTTAAACACATTAGCAGGGTGGGAAGGGTAATATATGGATATGATGACCGGTGCGCTGAATCTCGTGTGGCCCCTCCTTTGAGGAGTGATTGCTGGGTATAGCATTAGTATGATCCATATTTTTTATAAACCAAGGACCCCCTTTCCTTTTCTTTTATTTACAATCTCTTCTTTAATTATGTTCTTTAAATCAACTCCATTTAAAAATCTGTCCTTTTTCCTTTTCAATAGCTTGAAACTTATTCGTGATTCATGTATGCAAAGTGTTACCTTTTTTCTTCTACTTCTTTAATGTCACAATTAATGCTTGGCGGGGAACCACACTATATGGTTCTTGAGGGGTGCCTAACACCTTCCCCTCGAGATAATCTCAAGCATTTATCCGAACTCTGGTTTTCTTTCAAATCTTCTTCTTTTCTTTAAATTGTTATAATGTACTATTATCATTAGGTGGCGACTCTTCAAAATTCCATAACCCGATTCCCTCAAGGGAATAAGAGTTATTTTTCCCATAATGTCGCAAACCCGATTTCACTCTTTAGAAAAAGGGGGCGTTGACAATGTATTGGTAGTACCTAATACTTAGGTGTTAACAACATGTTTTTATTGCGATCATTGTAACTAACTTATCAATTACCCAACCTCATTTGCATATATGTTTGCTTATACATTAGGTTATATTTTATATGTACCCTCTCTATGTAGAGTCTGTTTTCCCAAAATATTTTCTTAAACTGTGTGTTACTTGACTTGATCTCTGATCTCAAAATGTTGTCCATGTTTTCTCAAACTAATTTCCACCCCAACTATGTATTGGTTTTAGAAAATCTATTCATTCTAAAGCCCCTCTTGTAAATTTTTACCAAACATTTTCAAATCATTATGCATGCTCACTTACTTTTAGATCACTAAGTCCTACCCCTCTAATATTTGTACTACTTTAATATCTTTGAGATGTCTCTGAACTCCGACATATCAGGGTTGACACTTCCACACAACACATAATCACACTTTGTTTGAGGAAAGTATGGGTGTGAACATTGCCCGAGATCTTTAAGGACCTTAGGGAACTCTGACACACATAGACATGAATTGGGCTAAGGAATTTTGGGCATTTGAGACTAGTGAAATCTTTGTACACCAGGATTTTTTTTTACCTTCTTCAAGCTCCCTATAGCTTAACCTTTATTCTATTTAATTTATATTTAATTCTTAGTTTTTAATAATTATTGTAAATCATTATTTGAAAAGGAAAGGTAGTTGTATATCGTTTGTAAATTTGGGTAGAAAACATGCCTATAGGGTCTATTTCAATTCAAATGTGTTTCTTAGATGACATACCTATAGGAGCTCGTTTGGTTCAAATGTGTTTGTTAGATAATATGCCTGTAGGATGTGCTTCAGATTCAATGAATTCTGCTTTCTTTACTTTTATATAATTAGACACCGTGTGTAGGATTTAAAATCACCTGTAATAGAAATCATGCGTATAAGGATTTCGTTGGTCAAATAAATTCTACTTGCTTCACCTTATGTTCAATTAGAAATTATGCCTATAGGATCTAAACTGATTTTAGTTAGATTTAAAATCAGCTTAACTCGTACTTGTAAGTTCTGAATCAGATTAACTAACCTACTTATTTCTTTAATAGTCATCAGCACTATGTTAAATAATATTACTAAAAAGCATTCCTTTAGGATCCAAGTCGTCCGTTTAAAGTTTTTTACTATTCTTTTTGCATTCCTAATCAATACCATGCTCATAGGACGTCATTATTATGGGCCTAGGCAATCCTGTAGGGTGACGAAAATTCTAGAAACTATAAATCTACGCCTTGTATTTGTAAGTACTCATATTTAACAGGTATAAAATCAGTAGGCAAATTGAAAAGGTCTTTAACACTTTGGTCCTAATTCAATATAGTATGCTTTCTACTCACCTGGATATCATGTGCTCAGATTTTCTTTTAAATACTTGAAACTATTATTTGAGACGTGTACTTACTTGTTCTATTAGTGGAGGTAAAAATATGAGCCTTTAATTATTCTCTTTTTAATGCAGTCATAACTATTTTGATTGACGTCTAGACTTTTCTCTTTTAATTACATTAGGATGGTCATGAACTACCAAAATTGAAGCTCCTAAATACCTCCAGGGACACAAGGAAGGGATGGGTAGTGCAGGCGTGGGGTATCTTTCAAGGTTGCTAGAAAGCTTTAGCTATAACCAAGGGGAGGGAATTGGGTAGTAAGGATATGATGACTACACGTTAATGTCACGTGTAGCCCCTCATTCAGGAGTGATTACTGGGCATTGTGTGGGTATGATTCTGTATACTAACAAGCGTAGGACCCCTCTTTCCATCTCCTGTTGTTAAAATGAAATTACTTTTCTCTACATATCTACAAATTGTTCGAACCTTTCTCTTGTTTTCATTACTTGAATCATACATGTAGTAAACATGTGAAAACATGCATTTATTTGAGAATATGTTCTGATAATATTTATTGTAAAAGGACTAATTCACATAGTTTATGTTTGGTTAAGACCCACCGTTGTGGACCCCGAGGGGTGCCTAACACCTTCCCCTCAAGGTTATTTCGAGCCCTTACCCTAATCTCTGGTAATGCAAACTAGTCCATGTGTTAATTACTCTGCGTGCCCTAACACACCATAATACTTTAGGTGGCGACTCTTCAAATACCCAATTTCCAAACGGGAACGAGTTATTCCCCCATGAAAGTCGAAACCCGGACTCCTGCAATCACGACCCCTGTTCGCCCTCCGTGAACATGTCATGATGGCACCTAGACCCTACGACTAGGTTAGCCTAACAATGTAGAAGATAAACCATAAACTGCGGAAAAATAATTAAAACTGGTTTAACAAAATAAACATATATTTAAAAGCTGCTCGGCACATACAATAACAACTCTTCAAGTTAACAAAAATTTTCTAAACCCCGAATCTCACAAATCACAATCTATGGAATACATAAGAGGCTCTGACTCAAGAATAATACACAAGGAGAAACAATAAAAAGAGTTCTACTAATTACACAAAAAACTGGAAAGGGACTCATCGGTATGCGGACGTAGCCGATATACCTCGAAGTCTCCACCGATACGCCTCCTTCCAAAGACGATATAACGGAGTGGGAGTACTTGTATCTGCACGACAAGAATGTGCAGAAGAGTTGAATGAGCACACCACAGCGATGCCCAGTAAGTATCAAGACTAACCTTGTATGATAGTGATGAGGAACAGTCAAGACGGCTACCGGTCAGTAAGTAGTATAATCATAGGAATAATGAAAATGATATGATTATATGTAAGGACTGCGCAAAATAACCAATAGTGGTAAAATTCACAATAAGGGATACGAGGAAAAAGTAACAACGAGAAAAGAATAAATGACGATACATAATGACGGCAGTCACAATCCAAACCCTAAGGTCACAACACCGCAAGGGAAAAAGAAGTCCATTATTTATATCCTACAATAGTGTTCACATAAGGTCTTTTCACTCTTTTCACGACTTCATCAAGTCTAGGACAAACCACAACTCACAAAAGCCAACATCACAAATCTAACACTTGGCATCATATGCCGTAGTAGTCTCTCAGTCATGTTGACTACTTACCGGCTAACTATGGCCACTCCTATATATATAATTGATAATCCAGTGGGTACCTCCCTCCTTAGCAAAAACAAAATAAATTTACATATACCAGGAGTATTTAACTACGTGTAAACTTGTGCAAGTTTTCTAACAACTAGTAACATGAATGGCAGAATGGACCGCACGTATGATGTTTCTTCACAACTTCCGAGCGACAAATCTCATATGGGTAAGCAACCTACAATCAGGATAATAACAAAATAGGAATCCATCTACATGTCATCACAACTCATTACAATCAACCCTTGACATCGCCCACCTTATTCCGCCATATGTGCAATGATAATATAATATGTGCCACCTTATTTCGCCCCCACGTGCATCACAACGTTCCCACCTTACTCTGCCACATGCGCGACCCACATATAAGAATATAACATATCTCGCCTTATTATGCCGCATGTACAAAACATCAATAACAACAACCACATGACAGATACCTCGTGCCAAGTGATTTCCGCTTCTACGGTCAAGGGACCGCACCTGGGGTCCTGCTTTTGTGGAAAAATGAGCCGCTTCTGCGGCTTTTCCCTGAAAAAGCCAGATTCCGCATCTGCGGACCAAATATCGCTCAAGTGATTCCACTTCTGCGGTGCTCCTACCGCTTTTACGGTTTCCAATAATCCATCATGGGCCGCATATGCAATCACACAGCCGCTTCTGTGGCTCCGCACCAGCGGAACCCAAGCCGCAGGTGCGGTTATGACAGATACCAGCAAATTTGCAAATACTTTTCAACTCCAAAAATCTTGCGACAACCATCCGAATTCATCCCGAGGCTCTTGGGACCCCGTCTAATCTCTCACACAAGTCATATAACGTCATATGGACTCGCTCAAAGTTCCAATTAACATAACACAACATCAAAACGACAAATCAATGCATAAATCAAGCTTAAGAACTTCCAAATCTTCAAATAACGAATTGTATGTTGAAACCTACCAATTCAACTGGTAATGATGACAGATTTTGCAGACAAGTCCAAAATAACATAACAGAGCTGCTCCAACTCTCGGATCTGATTCCGACTCTGATATCACAAAAGTCAACTGTGGGTCAAACTTCTTTATTTTCCAACTTCAACTTTTGCCGAAATTTCTCAATTCACTCTACAGACCTCCAAATCAAAAATCTGGACGTGCGCCTAAGTCCAAAATACCATACGAAGATGTTGATATCATCCACGACCCATTCCAGGATCGTATACCCAAAAGTCCTTTTTTGTCAACTTTTCACCATTCAAACATCCAAAACTAGATTTCTTCTTTAAATTTGACTCTAAACCATCCGAAAGCCGAATTCTACCATGCACGCAAGTTGATACTCCTACTATGAAGCTATTCCAGACCTTTTGCTGCTAAATGGAGCTTAAATTCTCAAAACAGTCGGTTGGGTCGTTTCATCCACAAGGGGAAAAGGGTGTGCGACAATAGTTATCACAGGTATTGTTCCAACTTTCCATTGAGATGCTTAAGTTCTATTTGATCCAGTTCTACTTAGTCCTATATGTCATCCTATTTTTCTTCAAATGTGGTTGTGCCGCATGATTCTTTGAGTGCTCTTGTGTATGTGCCCACACTTGTGGGAGATTCTATTATTATAGATCATATCTATCATTACTATTGGGACTCCTGAGACTATCTTAGATCTTCTTTGTCATGACCCAAAATCCAAACTCAGTCGTTATGGATCCTCTTGTGAAGATAAGGCCAGCCGACACTTACTCCAACTCAGTTCCAACAGCTTAATAAATCTATAAGTCATTACAAGATGAATAATCCAATCCATTAGGCAGTCAATAATACAATTTTGTAAACATACGCAATAAAAACCCAACTCAGCCCGACATGAGAGTAGTCATGAGCATCTATTAAAATATAAATACAACTACAAGGACTGAAATATACAGAACAGGACTAGTGAACGAAAAGGGAGAAAAACGGCGTTGCGAATGCTGATAGCCATCTCGCTAAAACTCCGATAACCCTGCCTCCAATTAGCCAAAACCCGCTACGGTGTGTATAAATACATGCATCTGCACAAAAAGTGTAGGTATTAAAGTGAGTACTCCAACTTAGAGTGTAATAAAGGTAAATAAAAAATGAGCAGCAAGAAATCGTGTAAAATATGTCAACATGCTATTTATAGAAGCAGTATAAAACCATTTATGAAAAACCATGAAGCTGTGGACTCTCTTGAAACATCTTTATCCAATTCAAGTTTCTTTTCAAACAAATTTTCAACAGTTATGCAAATGAATGCAATCAGATGAGCACGTAAAATCCACCCCTCGAGCACAAATACAATAATTTAACCGGTTAAATGATAAGTAAAATATAAAAAATTAATACATAAAGGTTCTCCCCTCGGGTAATATCTCATAATAGTACCAGTCCCTCGGGCTCACTCTCAGAATAGTATCAACCCTTCGGGCTCACTCTCAGAACACTCTCAGCCCCTCAAGCTCACTCTAAGAATAATATCATATAGTAATTGTTGTGGCATGCAGCCGGATCCCCATATCGTTGTGCCGTGCAGCCCGATCCATAGGTATAGTCGACTACGGTCACTGGGGGTGTGCAGACTCCGGAGGTTCCCCTTATGGCCCAAGCGCTATATCAAGCCACCTCGTGGCTTCATCACTAGGCATTCGGCCTCACATCACTCGGCGCTCGGCGTCACATCACACCAGCAACCTCGTGGCATATAAAATTATGTGAGTTCTTAGGCCTCATATCACTCAGCATATCCACACATATGGCCCTCGACCTCACTCAGTCCGAAAAAACATCACAATCCCCTCGGGCATTAGTAAAACAGAAGTTCTTAAGCCAAAATATCATTTATGTCTCAAAACTGAGTCAAAGTGGCTGAGTTCTCGGCAGTTGTTCATACTGGATCCAGATTTTTGGTTTCAGAACATTGTATGGGTCCATTGTTGTATTTACGATTGTTCTTCCAAATTTGGTGCAAAAGTTACATGATTTGACATAATTCAGACATCCGATTTTTAAAAAGAAAGTTCTTAAGTTTTATTTAAAAATTTATTCATTTTGGTGTTTGATTCGTAGTTCTAGGTATTATTTTGGTGTTTTGGTCGCGCGAGAGAGTTCGTATAATATTTTTGGACTTGTGTGCATATTTATTTTGGAGTCCCGAGGGCTCGGGTGAGTTTTGAATAGCCTACAGACCATTTGAACTTAGAAAAATCTAGTTTGTTTGAGTGTTACTAGTGTCTGAGGTTTTCTACTTCGCAATCGCGACGGTACTCCCGGGATCGCGAAGGGAAAACTGGGATTGGGGAGGGCTTTCTTCTACGCAAACATGTAGAACCAGTTGGAAGCATGAAGCATCAGATGGATAACCCTTTGCGAACTCGAACGCGATGGGTTAAGGGAGATTCTAGTCGGGTCAGTAATTACTTTATGCGAACATGAGCCTAGACTCGCGGATGCAAAGGCTAGGTGGGTAAGGCCATCATGAACGCGTAGGTTTTCCCACAAATGCAATGGCCATTTAGTCACAATGCTTCACAATTGCGTCTGGCGACTCGCACATGCAATAAACAGCTGATGCACAGTCTTTTTACATGGTCCAAAAATCGGGATTTATCCCATTTTTAAGTTTGAACTTGGCCGAGAAGAGATTTTCAAGAGGTTTTTAATCCCAACTTCATAAATTAGTAGATTTTAACTCATTTTCTTTCATTTTTTTCAACACCCATTAATTCCGAACCATAATCTTTGTTCTTCCATCGTAAAAACTAGGAATTTGGGAAGAGTTGGGGGGTTCTTTCAACTTCGGAATTTAGACCTCAGTATGGGGTTATATTTCGAAACTAATTACATAAAGGGGCTCGGAATTGAATGGGTAAATAGATTTTTATTTGAATCTCAAATTTTGACCTAGCAGGCCCGGAGTGGACTTTTTAAATTTTTGGGGACAAGTGTAAAAAATCCTAACTTTGTGCATTGTAATTGACTTCCTTAGCATTATTTAACATTATCAAGTTAATTGTGATTAGATATGAATTGTTTGGAGGCGGATTCTAGTTGAATTCAGAGTGAGGTACGTGTTGGGTTAAACCTTGATTTGAGGAAATTAGGAACCCTCAAGCTATGTGCTATGTGAAATTCCTATGTTGCAGTGTATATGCAAGGTGAGGATTGCTTATATCCAGCTGAATGGCTTGTCTTCCCTAATTTTTTGCATTTCCTTAATTATTTACTTCCATGCCTTAGATGTTATGTGCTTTAAATGCTTCACATACCTTTATCTGCAACTTGTTAATCATTATTCTCATGTTAAAAATGTTATATCTTCCCATGTTTTCATGATTCATTGCTATTTGACATAATTGACTTACTTGCACCCTTTAATTATCATCTACTAGACTTGTCTTACTGTTTAATATTAAATATGGTGAATGCTTAACTTGGTACGTAGTTTCCTTTCTGATTCGGCTTCATATTTGTTAATCATATAAGTTCTTGTTATTTGAGTTATTAATTTTATACTTATTTATTGGTACTTATATAGTTGGATTGGGTTACACACCACAACAGGTGAAATAAGGGTGGACTAATATGGTGAAATAAGGATAAATTCGTACCGATATGGTAAGATCGGGTTGCGCACTGCTGGAGGTGAAATAAGAGTGGATTGATCCGTAAAATAAGAGTGAATATTGATATGGATTATAATTATATGGTGGGATCGGGTTGCGCATCGCAACATATATAAGTTTTTTTACTATTGTCGATATTATTACAGTGGGATCGGGTTGCGTTCCGCAACAAGCTATATATTTCAATTTCCTTACTTGTTTTCTTTGAGTATTGAGCTATTTTGTTCAGATAACTTACTAATTTCATTCCTTATTTTCCTTTCATGTCTATATTTTAAATTGTGTACATGTTACAGTGTAAGTGATCTGCCTTATCTTCGTCACTACTTCGGCAAGGTTAGGCTCGACACTCATTGAGTATATGGGTCGGTTATACTCATGCTACACTCTGCACTTCCCATGCAGATTTTGTAGTCGGCCCCAGTGGCGGTCATTAGCATGCCCATGTTAGCTATCAATGTGGAGACTTAAAGTACAACTGCTCGGCATTTGCATCCCTTAAAGTCCCCTTCTTGTTATTTTAGCTATGTACTTTCTCTCAGAAAGCTCTATGATTTATGCAGACCTTTTATTTGTAGTATTCTAGTTGCTCGTGCACTTATGACACCAAATTCGAGCTGTATTAGAGATTTGAGTTGTTACATTTTCCGCTCTTTACTTTAGAGTTTATTTCAGCTATTTCGGTTCTTTATTATTATACAATATTTAAATTATTATTGATGGGAAAATACTCTAAAATTGGCTTTTCTAGCTAGAGAAATATTAGGAGCAATTACAATCCTAAAGTTAGGGAACGTTCCGGGTCGTAATACCCTCCCCATTAGTGATAAGTATAATGTTGGAAGACAAGCTACATAAGGTAGTAGAACTGTAAGATACTCGTTTTCCCCTTTCATTGCAAGCCTATCCGCCACTATATTGATTACCCTGAACATGTGCTTGATCTCCTGTATTTCTATTGGCTTCAATAATGACCTGCAATCGTTAACAAGAGAAGAGAAGTCACATATGTTGAGTCAGAGTTGTTAACCATTTTGATAACCTCTGTGCAGTTGTAATGACCGAAAATCATTTTTCATACTTATTGCGAGATTAAAGAATTATTTTTTTAGTTATTGATGAGCCATATACTAAGTTAGCGAAATAGGATTTATTAGTATTATCAATTAGTTTCAATCCCTCTTTACAACACAAAAAAATTCCTCCAATCGACATCATTTAATCCAGCCTTTCAATGTTCTTACTCTGCAGGAACAAAATTCCTTAACAAAACCCCTCTAAGATCATGAAATCATCACTGCATTACACTCTGTTAAATCATTAAAGGCTTCAGGTTCAGATGGCCTACACCCATTCTTTTATCAAAAATATTAGCATATCATTAGTAATTCAGTAAAACAATTTTGCCATAAGGTTTACCAAGACCACAAGATTGAGCCTAATATGAATAACACTCTGATTTGCCTAATCCTTACGAATAAACATGCTTCTTCTATTTACCAATATCGACATATCCGTCTTTGTAATACTATTTATAAGCTTATTACAAAATTTATTGTCAATAGGGTTAAACCAATACTGGAAAATCTTATCAATCCTACTCAATCTAGGTTCTAGAAAAATCGACGAGCTGCAGATAATGCACTTATAATTCAAGAAATAATCACAAGATTCCAAAAATGGAAGGTAACAATTCTCATATACTTATAAAATTGGATCTTGAAAAAGCTTTCAGAAAATAGAATGGTATTTCACTTGTTACCGTTCAATTTTCTCCAACTTTTACTCAATTAAATATGTCTTGTATCAGTACTACGTCTACAGCTATAATTATCAATGATAACCCATCTGAATATCTTCTACCTATCATAGTGTGACAATCCGGCAAGTATCTCATGGGATGTGTTGGTACAATTAGTTTGAAGTTCTGGGAGTTTCGTGTAGGTTCCAGGATGTATTAGGACGAAAATCATAGCTGTAGCAGGTCCAGAAGGGTGGCAGGCCTCAGGACTCAGCAACACGGTCCGCACAAAATGAAGTGCGCCCGCGGTGAGTGCTATGGGGACCATTATGGCAAATAAAGATATCACATTTTGGACGTCTGTAGCGAAAGTTATGGCCAAAATACTAAAGCTTGTCACCGCAGAGAAAACCTACACGTCCGCAGTCGTTTTTGTGCGGGCCGCACTAGTTTTTGCGGGACCGCGGTCGATTTCTTGCTGCCAACAGAGGTGGAAATCTATAGCTTAGTCTATAAATATGAGGTTTTGGGTTTTATTTGATATTTTTCCCTAGAGAGCTCGGATTTTTGATACTTTTCGAATGTTTTTCAAGAAATTCATCGGGGTAAGTGATTCTAACTTGGATTTGGCTAAAGTACATGAATATATCATTGAATTCGTCATCTCATTCATGATTTGGGATGGAATTGGGAAGAAAATTGTTGAATCTTTCAATAATATAAAATGATGATTAGAAGGACCAAATTATGTCGGAATTGGATAATTTTAACATGGTTAGACTCGTGCGAGTATAAGGATTCTAGTTTTGGAAATTTCTATTAAATCTCAAAATGTGGGCTCAGGGTCAAATTTTGTGGTAATTTTATTATTTTCAAGTGGGCTTTGTTCTCTTATCATATTTTGATGGTTTGGTACTGATTTCTGCTAGATTTCGAGCATCCGAAGGCCGATTCGAGAGGCAAAGGCATCACGGGCTAGAGTTTTGACCGGATAGAGGTGAGTAATGATTATAAATGATGTCCTGAAGGTTTGGAACCCTAGATTGCGTTTCGTAGTGATATATTAAGGTGAGACATGCGTTGGATGATGAGCATGGGGTCCTTTACTTCTAGGGATTGTGACTTGGTCCATCCTGATTGATTATTTTACCACGTATTTGACTGAAACTTGTTTGTTATTATCATAATTTGAGTTGATTGCCATATTTGGGCTTCGTGCCAATTTCTTGAACCATCAAGGGATTTTATCACTATTTTCTTACTATTTTGACTTGTACATGAACTTAGTCATGTTGATAATTATTGTTTTACAAAATCAACCACTTTAATATAAATTAGAAATTTAAATGATATTTTGGACTGAGAACTACTGTTTCACAAATGCCCAAGGGGTTTATGATGATTTCCGGACTGAGTGAGGCCGTGGGCCATATGTGAGGATATGCTGAGTGATATGAGGCCGAGGGCCTGAGATACTTTATATGACATGTGGTGGCTTGAGTGATGTGAGGCCTAGTGACATGAGTTCGAGTGCCGAGTGATGATGCCACGAGGTGGCCTGATATAGCGCTTGGGTCGTAAGGGGCCCCTCCTGAGTCTACACACCCACATCGAGTGCAGGTACCCATTATTCTGAGTGATTGATACTATTCTGAGAGTGGGCCCGAGGGGCTGATATAAGTGATTATCAGGTAGCCCAAGAGGCTGATACTGTGTCGATTGATTGATATTATGCCCGAGGGGAAGATTTCTATTTGTTATTTAAATGTCAATTATTGGTTTTACTTTTTGAAAAAGGAATTTCTTGATATTTCACTAATTTACTATTTTATGTTATTTACGCTGCTTCTGTATAGAATGCTTTGTGTTTTCACGTATTTTCTTGCTTTCAGCCATTATTTATATTTATTACTCACTAGGTCGATGTACTTACATTACATCTTGTACTGTATGTGCAGATTCAGGCATAGTATATTTCTACTTGTGAGAGCTGATCCTCCCAGTTCAGACAGTGTTTTGTAGATTACGAGGTAGTTGTTGGTGACCGCATCCCCCATGCCTCCCATATCTTATCATTTCCATGTCATTCGAACTATTGTATCGGATTTCGTATTTAATAGACTTGTATCAAAATTTAGTAGTTGCTCATGACTTGTGACACCCCATTAAGGGGTGTTTCGGGCTTATTTCAACATTTTTTAATCTATATTTTCCGCTATTGGGTATTATTAAGCCATGTTGTAATATATTTTTGTTAAATAACTATTATAAAGGATGAATTGGGTTAGACTGACTCGCCTTGTCTTCACGAGAGGCGCCATCACGACCAGATTCGGGATGTGAATCGTGACAAGTTGGTATTAGAGCCTAGGTTATATAGGTCTCGCGAGTCATGAGCAGGATTAGTAGAGTCTCGCGGATCGGTACAAAAACGTCTATATTTATCCTCGAGAGGCTGTAGAACCTTTAGAAAAACGTCATATTCTTGAAATACTTATCATACGAAATTGTTGACCCAATTTCTAAACTTCAATTATTCTATCATTTCAATGATGGCTAGGACTCGTGCTACTAGACAAGGTGGATGACCACCAGTGCCATCCACTGATGACACCAGAGGCCGTGGACACGGTCGTTGTCATGGTAGAGGCATGGCAGCGAGGGCAGCACCTATTGATCCACCTACTTCCCCAACCTAGGATCAGGCACTAGCTGTATCCATCGTGACTCAGGGTCTTCAGGAGGCCTTGGCGCAGATATTATCGATTTTCACTGGCTTGGCTTAGGCAATTTGAGCCACTACGTCGCAGCTACTTCACAGGCCAAGGAAGGCCCCCGGACTCATGTTAATCGCACACCTGATGAGGTAGTGTAAGGACTTCAGACGCCAGAGGCACCTCCAACCCAGCCAAATTGCACCAGTCAGGGGTTTATTGTACCACTTATGCCAGATGATGAGCAGCATTGACTTGAGAGGTTAGGTAGACTTCAGCTTCCGTCATTCAATGGTGCTGAGGCCGAGGATGCCCAGGGTTTTCTTGACTAGTGTCAGCGGATGCTCCGTGCAACAGGGATCCTCGAGATTAATGGAGTAGCATTTATCACCTTCCATTTTACTGGGGCTGCCTTCACATGGTGGGAGGCATAGGATGGTTGGTGCAGCGCCCCTTATTTGGCAAGAGTTCTCTACTCTCTTCTTGGAGAAATATGTACAGCAGTCCCAAAGGGAGGAGCTGCATAGAAAATTTGAGTGGCTGAAGCATAGAGATATGACTATGTCATAGTATGAGGCAAGGTATTTGAGTTAGCTCTTCTTGACAGGTGGATAGTTTCGACAGATTATGATTGGATGAAGAGGTTTGTGGATGTCCTTAATTATCATCTCTATGTTTTGATGACTAGAGAGAGTTTTGGGTATTTCATTTGAGGAGGTGGTAGATATCTCTCGTGAGATTGAGATGGCTCACCGTCAGGATAGAGAGGAGAGGGAAGCCAATAGGCTTCGAGGTCCAGGAAGTTACAGTGATGCTCTTGCGAAGGGCCACTTCCAACATGGTAGAGGTCATTCTTACACACCTGCTTAGTCTCCTCATACAGAGTATCGCTGGGGATCTTCAGATAGTTGTTATCATGGTTCTCAGAAAGGTCAGCCTTCACTAAGAGCCCTTGCAGCCCAGCCTTCATCTCGTGCTCCGTCAACTCATGGTTTTTCTATGTCGAGTGCATTAGCTAGTCACTCGGGTGCGAGGGGTTCGCTTCAGCCCCCTTCTCCAGCACCTGAGATTTATTTTGAGTATGGAGAGTTTGGGCACATGTGAAGGCAATGTCCTCGTCATATGGCTAACTCGTCCTAGCAAAGGGGTCAGCCCTCGACTTCTATTCCAGTTACTTCACCACCTGCCTAGTCAACTAGGGGTGGAGGTCAGGCATCCAGGGGTTAACCCAGAGGGGGAGGTCGATCAGACGGTGGCCATGTTCATTTCTATTATATTCCAGAAAGGACATATGTTGTTGCCTCAGATACTATCATTACAGGTATTGTTCCAGTCTGCCATAGAGATGCTCTGCATTATTCGATCTTGATTCCACCTATTCTTATGTGTTCTGATATTTTTCTCATTATTTGGGTATGCCTCAGGAGTTTCTTTCTTTACTTTTTCATGTATCTACACCAGTAGGCGATACTGTTGTCGTAGACCATGTGTACCGGTCATGTATTATGAATATTGGGGGTTTGGAGACCTGAGTTGATCTATTTCTATTGAGCATAATGGACTTTTATGTTATTCTAGGCATGGAATTGTTATCTCTTTGTCATGCTATTCTAGGTTGGCATGATAAAATAGTCACTTTGGCTATGCCAGGTGTACCGCGGATCGAGTGGTGTGGTATGACTGATTATGTTTAATGTTATAAATGTCAATACCAAAAAATAGGTGGTGATTTGTTTGGTACCTAGTTTTCGCTTTAGAAGAACGTGGTTCTTCTAAGTGTTCTAACTACAGTAGTTGCGGAATAATAAATACTGAACGTAAAGTGCATAGAGATTTTTACGTGGAAAACACCTAGCTTAAAAGGTCTAAAAACCACGACCTACTACTCAGTAGGATTTTCCAAAACTCCACTAAAATAACTGAGCCAAAAGCAGCATTTACAAAAATCTTTGTAAACCTAAGGATTAACTCCAATCCCAGTGTGGCACACAGCCTCAACAGTTGCGACACTTTCAAGTTAACTCCAGCTTGGGTAATCAAATTACCTAATATAATTTCTTCTAAATAAGTTGAAAGGTGCAATATGAAAACCTATTACAATTGAACTAGACTTAGAATAAACACAATGATGGAACTGGTTCTTCTATCTTAGTTCATGTAGCTTCAGACGTGCACACTTGTATCTCACATATATTGCTTCCAAATCAGAATTGCACTTTTTGCTCTCAAATACGCTTAACTTTTGCATATGTGCATTGCTTGTGAAAGAGAACAACTTGGTTATTCAATAGATTAGCAGGTAGAGTTTGATCGAGATTCCAAAGCTTATCCTTTGTCGATTTGATTCCTTAACCAATACAAACTCCAATCCTTATCCTAGCTTAGGATTGTGTTTTCTAATCATAAGGAGACTGCCCCCTTAAGAACTCAATGCAATCTTTTTGATTCAGTTCAGAAGATATTTGTTGCATGATCTTCAATACGTATCTTCCTCACGCGCCTTCCATGTGCAATGGTTATGACTAACTGTGTCACTCAAAATAGACCACGTCCTTCGCTAAATTCATTTTTCAATCTTCAAAACTTCAACTAAACTTGGTCCAACAATGTTACTAGTAGAGTGATTTCTTTCCTGAAATCACAGCGTATGGTTGGGAAAGGTTGTCTTTCATATCTAGCAGTTGTGAGAGATATTGGAGCTCAGACTCCCAGTATTTATTTTTGTTCCAGTTATGAGGGACTTTCTTGATGTGTTTCCCGCTGTTCTGTCAGGCATGCCACCAAACAAGGATATTGATTTTGGTATCGACTTGGTGCTGGGCACTCAGCCCATTTCCATTCCACCGTACCGTATGACACCATCAGAGTTGAAAGAGTTGAAAGAGCAGCTTCAGGAACTCCTAGAAAAGGGGTTCATTCGGCCTAGTGTGTCAGCTTGGGTTGCGCCAGTTTTATTTGTAAAGAAGATGGATAGCACAATGAGAATGTGCATTGATTGCAGGAAGTTGAATAAAGTAACAGTGAAGAACAATTATCATTTGCCTCACATTGATGATTTATTTGATCATCTTCAGGGAGCGAGTGTGTTTTCCAAGATTGATCTTCATTCATGCTATCACCAGTTGAAGATCAGTGATTCAAAAATTCTTAAGGCATCTTTTAGGACCAGATATGGTAACTACAAATTCCTTGTTATGCCTTTTTTGCTAACTAATTCCTCAGGAGCCTTCATGCATCTAACAAACAGTGTGTTCCGGCCTTATCTCGATTCATTTGTTGTTGTTTTCATTGATGATATTCCTTTGTATTCGTGTAGTCAGGACAAACACGTGGAGCATTTGAGAGTTGTGTTGCAGAGATTGAGAGAGGAGAAGCTTTATGCAAAATTCTCCAAGTGTGAGTTTTGGCTCGGTTTTGTGGTTTTCTTGGGGCACGTGGTGTCCAACAAGGGTATTCAGGTTGATCCAAAGAAGATAGAGGAGGTTTAGAGTTGGCCTAGACCATCCTCAACCACAGAGATTCGTATTTTTCTTGGGCTGGCAGGCTACTATTACCGGTTTGTTTTGGGATTTTCATCCATTGCATCGCCCTTGATCAAGTTGACTCAGAAGGGTGCACCAGTTGTATTTTCGGACGAGTGTGAGGAGAGCTTACAGAAGCTCAAGTCAGCTTTGACCACAGCTCTAGTGTTGGTTTTGCCATTAGCTTCGGGTTCATATACCATATATTGTAAAGTTTTGAGAGTTGGGATTGGCTATGTATTGATGCAGGAGGGTAGAGTAATTGCTTATGCCTCTCATTAGTTAAAGCCCCATGAGAAAGACTACCATATTCACGATTTGGAGTTGGCTGACATAGTTCATGCATTAAAGATTTGGAGGCACTATTTGTATGGCATATCTTGTGAGGTATTCACTGATCATCGCAGTCTTCCGCATTCGTTCAAGCAGAAGGATCTTAATTTGAGGCAGCGGAGTTGTCTAGAGTTGCTTAAGGATTACGATATCAGTATTCTGCACCATCCGGGAAAGGCCAATGTAGTAGCTGATGCTTTGAGCTGAAGGGCAGTAAGTATGGGGAGTTTGGCATATCTTCCAGTTGCGGAGAGAACCCTTGAAGTAGATGTTCATGACTTGGCCAATCGGTATGGGAGATTAGATATTTCGTAGCCTAGTCGTGTGTTGTCTTGTGTGGTTTCTCGGTCTTCCTTATATGATCGCATTAGAGAGTGCCAATATGATAATTTGCAACTGTTTATCCTTAAGGACAGAGTTCAGCATGATGATACCAGAGATGTGACTATCGGTAATGATGGAATTTTAAGGATGCGGAGCGGAATTTGTGTGACCAATCTGGATGGGCTTAGGGAGTTTATTCTAGAGGAGGCCCATAGCTCGCGGTATTCTATTCAACCGTGTCCCGCGAAATCAAGATTTGTGGCTGCACTATTGGTGGAGAAGAATGAAGAATGATATTGTGGGATTTGTGGCTCGGTGTATCAATTGGCAGCACGTAAAATATTAACATCAAAGACCGGGTGGCGATCACTGCCGACTCGAAGCATCCCAAAGGTAGGAAGAGCGGGCCACAATGGCTTTTACCTGAATAGTGGTTCGACATCGAATTTCTACGTGGTGCTAGTAGTGGGGTTGTGTTGTCTGTCTAGTCTAGAGACGCAGTTGTGCTTATAATGTCACTTCAAACATTTTGGGTTTTTGTATTATAACTACTATTACAAATCTAAGCAGTAAAACTAAATTATGGGAAGAGAATAATGCTAGGTTGTTATTAATGTGAGAAAGGCACTTGGGTCGTGGCATCACCTAGGTTGCTAAGTAACGGGATACTGTTACTAAGGATAGATTGACATATTTGGGGCTTATGCAATAATCATTGCCCAATTGTACCCACTCTCACACCTCTCGGTAGCGAGAGTGATTTTGCCCAATTGACTCTCTTGAGACCCATTGGGTAGGCCAATTCGACGAAGAAACTAGGGTTCAAGAATGGTGATTACTTTGTCAATATTTAACCATTTCTCACGAGTCAATCGCAATTCCTTGTTGGGTCAATTTTGGGGTCATAGACTCTCTTTCTCAAGAAGAGTTAAACCCACAAAGATCGAATCATTGTTTGCAACAATCCTTAATTAAAACATAAAATCAACCTAAATAGCAAATACCCAATATCAATCCCACCCTAGATGGCAACACCCATCAATTACCCATACTAGGGTTGAGACACAATCCTAGCTAATGGGTTTACCTGCACATAAAAAAAGAAGAAACTAAAAAAATAGATGAAGCACTCATCATATTAATTAATTACTAAGAAAAAACTACAATAATCTATTGTTAATGAAGACCAAAAGTGCCAAAATGGTTACAAACTCGTTCCCAGGTGCACAGCTACATTCAGAAAAATAAGACTTAACCTCAAAATGGTAAAATATTAAATTAATACTAGGATGCAAAAACTTTATAAAAATACCCCTGCGGGGTCAGCATGGGCCGCGCTAAAAGGACCTCGGACGCGCTGGCTCTTGGACTTATGATTTTTGTTTCTCTGAAGTTGAGGACCATGGACCGCGAGAGAACGCACCGCGGCCGTGGTGAGAGTTGGCGCGGCCGCACATAAAAGGACGCGGAGCGCATTGCTTCAGATGGCTAAAACCTCATGTCTCTGAATCTCGTTCACATGGACCGCACAAAAGTGTGGCGCGACCGCGTGGCTTTAATCCCCAACTTCTCTAGTATCTAAACGTTATGTCCGCGGACCGCATAGAAGTGTAGCGCGGCTGCAAAGCCTAACCGCGAACCGCGTCAATAGAACCACGCCCCTGTTGCTTCCAGCTTGAGAATGCCAAGTCTTTAATTCTCTTAGTGCAGGTGCATTCACTCTTGCGCGGCTCGCACTAGGCCCTGTTTTCCTCATTTCAATTAGTCTTTGACACTTGAGCATGTTTAACCCCGTTTTGAGTCGATCTTTGAAGTTATTCACTTTGTCGCTCAAACCTACAATCAAGCACAACTCGTGAGCATTTTGAGACAATTTTGTAGCAATTTGTAACCAAAGCAATAGCAAGTTGGAGTATAAACATGGTAAAATCCTAACTTATCAGGTTGCTTGCTTCAGCAGATGATTATTCCCGGAGGGAAGTGGGAAAGAGCCACTATCGATTTAGTGAGTAGTCTTCCTCGGACATGGAAGAAGTTCGATGCTATTTGGGTGATTATAGACCGGTTGAAAAGTCCGTGCACTTCATTCATGTGTGTACTACCTATTCCTCGAAGCGGCTAGCAGGGATCTTTATTCGAGAGATTCCGCAGATGCACGGTGTTCTAGTGTCCATTATTTTAGACAGAGGAACTCAGTTTACTTCTCAATTTTGGAGGACTTTTTAGAGAGATTTGGGTACTCAGGTGGAGTTGAGCATAGCGTTTCATCCTTAGACGAACGGGCAGTCTGAGCGTATTATTTATATATCGGAGGATATGTTGCATGCCTGTGTTATTTATTTTGGAGGTTCTTAGGATGAGTTTTTACCGCTGCATAGTTTGCCTACAACAATAGCTATCAATCCAGCATTCACATGGCACGGTATGAGGCTTTGTTTGGGAGATGGTGTATATCTCTACTTGGTTGGTTCGACCACGGCGAGGCTAGGATATTGGGGACAGATTTGGTTTAGGATGCCACAGAAAAGGTGAAGGTGATACAGGAAAGGCTTCGTATATTGCAGTCGCATCAGAAGACATGCGGACCGGAAGATTCGAGATGTGTCCTATATGGTTGGTGAGAAGCTCTTGCTGAAGGTTTCGCCCATGAAGGGTGTTATGAGATTTCTAAAGAAAGGGAAGTTCAGCCCGCGATTTATTGGATCTTTTGAGGTACTTGGAGGATTGAACAGGTGGCTTATATGCTTGTTTTTCCGCCCTGCTTGTCGAGCGTGCATCTGGTATTTCATTTTTCTATGCTCTGGAAGTATGTTGGGCACCCATCCCATGTTTTGTATTTCAGCACGGTTTAGTTGGATGATGATTTGACCTATGGTGTGGAGCCAGTGGCTATTTTGGGTCATCGGGTTCAAAAGTTGGGATTAAAGGATATAGCTTCAGTAAAAGTGCAGCGGAGAGGTCGGCTTGTGGATGAGGCTACCTGGGAGACTATCACGACCCAAATCCTGAACCTAGTTATGATGGCGCATTTCGTGAAGACAAGTCCAGCAAGTCAACCCAATTTATCCTTTTTAAATAATTATTCAACACAATAAAGTATAGATGAAAATGCGGAAAATCCAACCCAACACAGCCCTAACCGAGGTGTCATAAGTCATGAGCAATTAGGGAGTCCTGACACAAGTCTACTAAATACAAAATTCGATACAATAGTTTGAATAACATAAGAACAATGAGATAAAAGAGTCATGAGGGCTGCGGATGCCAACAGCTACCTCGTAGTTTCTGAAACACCACCTTGACTGGAAGGATCAACTCTCAGGAGTGGAAACATGCTATGCCTGAATCTGCACACATGGTGTAGGGAGTAGAGTACTCCGACTCAATGAGTAATAAATAAATAATAGCTGAAAGCAAGAAAACATGTCAAGGCACACAACATTCTATACAAAAGCAATGAAATCACTTAAAATCAGTAAATCAGTGAAGTATCAAATGAAATCTCTTTCAAACCAGTAAACAGGTAATTTCGTAGTAAATAACCCGTAGAAATCTTCCCATCGGGCTCAATATCAAAATAACAAGTAGAAATCTGCCCCTCGGGCTCAGTGTAAAAATAAGAGTATAAGTTTGCCCCTCGGGCATAGTATCAAAATAACAAGTAGAAATCTGCCCCTCGCGCTCAATATCAAAATATCAAGTAAAAATCAGCCCCTGGGCTCAGTAACAAAATACTGAGAATAGTATCAGCCCTTTGGGCTCAGTATCAATCACTCTATATAGTATCATCCCCTCGGGCTCACTCTTAGAAAACTCTATTATACTTATCCCTGCGGTGTGCAGTCTGATCCATTTAACGTCGACGACACTCACTCGGGGTATTCAGACTCCGGAGTGGCACTTACAACCCAAGCGCAATAATAATATAAGGCCTGAAAGCCTCCTCAGATAATATAATAAGGCCTGAAAGCCTTCTCAGAGAATAACACAAGGCGTGAAAGCCTTCTCACATCACTTATAAGGCATGAAAGCCTCCTGACATCCCTCACAAGGACTGAAAGTCCTCTCACATCACTCAACATATCCTAACATATGAACCTCGGCCTTACTCAGTCTGAATACTATAGTAAGCCCTTCAGGCCTTTTTAAAACAGTGGTTTTCAGCCCAAAATATTATTTAGGAATATCAAATCTGTATGAAAGTGGTTGAGTTTGTAAAACCATAAATATCACCAGGACTGAGTTTAAATATAATTCAAAACATTGAGGAAATAGTGATAAAAATCCCCGAAGGATTCAAATAATTGGCATGAAGTCCAAATTTGGCAATTAGCCCAAATCAAATGATAACAAATCAATCTCAGTCAAATATGCAGTAAAATCATTAATCGGAATGGACGAAGTCACAATCCTCAGTAGTAAAAGACCTCACGCTCATCATCCAGCGCGTGTTTCACCTCAATATAGCACTACGATGTGCAAATGTGTTATTTCAAACCCTGAGGACATCATTTAACATCATTACTCACCTCGAACCGGCTATTGCTTTAGCTCGCGACACCTCTGCCCTTCGAATTGGCCTCCACGTTTGTTGAATCTACCCAAAATCATAACGAATACGTCATAATATGTTATGGTAACAAAGACCAATCAAAATAATCGAAAAATATCTAAATTCTCGAAATTAGCAAAAACCCGAGCCCACGTCCCGAAATTCATAAATTTTTACATCAATACGTTACTTATCTCCTCACGAGTTCATACATACTAAGAACATCAAAATCCATCCACAATTGACACTTCAAATCCCAAATTAAAATCCGAAAATTTCAAAGCCATATTCTTCAATTTTAGCTAAATTCTCAAGAATTTCAAGGATAAACTCACAATATAATCACGTTTTTATTTCATAAAACTTACCTCAAATCGATCCCAGTCGAAACCTACTTCAACTCCCGTCCAAAATCTCTCAACAATGCCCAAAAAAGGTAGAAAATCGTTTGGGTTCACGGATGAAATGGTTTTAGCATTCTATCCAGACCATTATAGCTAACCTATGCCATCACATCTAAACCTCTGCGATCACAAAGCACAAAATTTCTAGTCCTTCAAAATACTATGTGTGATCGCAATTACATTAATGTGATCGCAATGCACAACTTCCATGGCCTATGAGATCGCACAACAACACCTACAATCTCATACAATAAATTTCTCCTCAAAATCCCGAATCAACTAACACTTTGCAATCGCATGCCCCCTTTTGCAATTGTTTTGAACAACCAACAACGCCCTCAAAATCTTCTTATGCGATCTCAATGCCTCTCATACGATCGCATAGAGCAAAACTTTGCAGCACTGACCTACAAAAGTTTTGCAACATCCCAAGTCCCTAAAGCTCCCGTTAGCCATCCGAAATCACCCCGAGGCCCCCGGACTTCAACCAAAAATACCAAAGCCTCCAAAAAAATCATACTAACTTGTTCCAATCCTCAAAATGCCTCCGACAACACCAGAACCATCAAATTGCACCGAAGTCAAGCCTAAGTTTTTTTAAAACTTCCAAAACACGCACTCGGTCAAAAACCGAACCAAAGCACGTCCAAATGACTTGAACGTTTTTCACACATATCCTAAATCACCTAACAGAGTAATAACAACTTTTAGAATTCCATTCTGACCCCCAGATCAAAATCTCACCTATCAACCGGAAATCGCAAAAATACTACCATCGCCAATACAAGCCAAATTCTACAATGGACCTCCAGAATCACTTCCGCTCACACTCCTAAGTCACAGATTACCTCCCGGAGCTAGCTGAAACCTCGGAATTCACATCTGAGCCCTGTAACATGTAAGTCAATGTACAATTGACTTTTCCAATTTAAGCCTTCTTAAAAGAGACTAAATGTCTCATTTCTTATTAAAACCACTCCAAACCAACTCGATCACACAAGATACGGATAATGATGCATAAAAAGCTAAAAATAGGAAATCAGAGCGGTAACTCATGAGACAACGAGTCGGGTCGTCACAGAGATCGAGTGGGAGATGCGGAGCAGATATCCTCAATTGTTTGAGACTTCAGGTATGTTTCATGACTCGTTTGATGATGAACGTTTGCTTAAGTTGGGGAGGATGTGAAAACCCGGCCAGTCGTCTCATGAGTTACTGCTCCATTTTCCCCATTTCTACTTCTTTATGTTTTGTTATCCGTGTTTTATGTGGTCGAGTTTATCGGGTTGCGTTTAGAATGGTTCTAATAAGAAATGAGGCACTTAGTCTCTTATAAGAAGGCTGAAGTTGGAAATTCAACCGGACATTAACTTATGAGATAGAGGGTTCGGATGTAAATTTTGATGGTACAATTAGCTCCGGGAGGTGATTTGTGACTTAGGAGTGTGACGGAAGTGGTTTTTGAGGTCCGGTGTAGAATTAGGCTTAACTTGGTAAAGTTAGTGTTTTGGTGATTCCCGGTTGATAGGTGGTATTTTGATCAGAGGGTCGGAATAAAATTCTGAGAGTTGCAGTTGCTTCGTTGTGTCAATTGGGTGTGTGTGCAAAATTTCATGTCATTCGGACAAAATTTGATAAACTTTTTGATCGAAAGCATAGTTTAAGAGTTCTTGGACTTATTAGGCTTGAATCTTATGTTAAATTGGTGATTTGATGTTGTTGTTACTGTTCCGAATTTTTAATCAAATTTGAACAATGTCATGGGATGTGTTGGTACAATTAGTTTTATGTTCCGGGTAGGTTCCAGGTAGGTTCGGGATGTTGTTGGATGAAAATCATAGTTGTAGCAGGTCTAGAAGGGTGGCAGGCCTCGAAACTCACTCATGCGGTCCGCACAAAATGAAGAGCGCTCCCGGTGAGTGCTGTGTGGACCGCAGCAGAGTGTGTGCGGCCGTGGTGAAGAGCTTTCTGCTGGTCCTACTTAGGAAGCTCATATCTATTGATCTACAAGGAATTTTAAGATTATTAAAAAACAATAATTGTAGCCCTTCATGTCTGATTTCCAGAAATATAAGGAAATCATAATTTGGACATTTGTAGCGAACGTTATTGCCAAAATACTAAAGCTTGTCACTGCAGAGAAAACCTACGTGGCCGCGGTCGTTTATGTGCAGACCGCGGAGGTAAAAATGTGGGGGATACTCTATAAATACGAGTTTTTGGGTTTTATTTGATTTTTTTCCCTAGATAGCAAAGGATTTGGCGATTTTTCGATACTCTTTTAAGAAATTCATCGGGGTAAGTGATTCAAACTCAGATTTAGCTTAAGTACATGAATCTATCATTGAATTCATCATTTAATTCGTGATTTGGGATGGAATTTGGGAAAAGAATTGTGGAACCTTTCAAAAATTATAATGATGATTTGAAGGACCAAACGGTGTCAGAAATGGATAATTTTTGCATGGTTAGACTCGTGAGAGTATAGGGATTCTAGTTATGGAATTTTTGTCAAATCTATAAATGTGGGCCCGGGGTCTAGTTGGATAATTTGATTATTTTCAAGTGGGCTTTGGTCCCTTAACATATTTTGATGGTTTGGACCTGATTTCGGCTACATTTGGATCATCTGGACGATGATTCGAGAGGCAAAGGCATCACGGACTAGAGTTTGGACCGTATAGAGGTGAGTAATAATTGTAAATGATGTCTTGAGAGTTTGAATCTCCGGATTGCGCATCGTAGTGCTATATTAAGGTGAGACATGTGCTGGATGATGAGTGCGAGGTCCTTTACTACTAGGGATTATGACTTGGTGCATCTTGATTAATTATTTTCTCATGTATTTGATTAAAACTTGTTTGTTATTATCATAATTTGGTCTTAGTATTGGGCTTGGTGCCAATTATTTGAACCTTCCGGGGATTTTATCACTATTTCTTCACTATTTTAACTTATACTTTAACTCAGTCCTGTTGATAATTATTGTTTTACAAACTCAACCACTTTTATACAGATTTAAAATTTAAATGATATTTTGGGCTGAGAACTACTGTTTTACAAATGCCCGAGGGGCTTATGATAATTTCTGGACTAAGTGAGGAGGAGCCATATGTGAGGATATATTGAGTGATATGAGGCTAAGGGCCTGAGATACTTTATATGCCATGCGTCGCTTATGTAATGTGAGGACGAATGCAGAGTAACGATGCCATGAGGTGGATTGATATAGAGGTTGGGCCATAAGGGGCCCCTGCAGAGTTTGTACACCCACAGTGAGTGCGGGTACCCATTGTTCAGAGTGATTGATACTATTATGAGAGAGAACCCAAGGGGCTGATATGAGTGATTGTGAGGTAGCCCGAGAGGCAGATAGTGTTCTGAGAGTGAGCCCGAGAGGCTTATACTATACTGAGTGATTGATACTATTCATGAGGGGCAGATTTCTATTTGCTATTTAACTGTCAAATTATTGGTTTTACTTGTTAAAAAAGGAATTTCTTGATATTTCACTGATTTACTGTTTTAAGTGATTTTCACTGCTTCTGTATTGAATGCTTTGTGTTATCACGTGTTTTCTTGCTTTCAGCCATTATTTATATTTATTACTCACGAGGTCTAAATACTCACATTACTCCATGAATCGTATGTGCAGATTCAGGCATAGCAAATTTCCACTCCTGAGACGTGATCCTCCCTATCCATGCGGTATTTCAGATACTACGAGGTAGCTGTTAGCGTCTGTGGCCCCTCTGCCTCCCTTATCCTATCATTTCCATATTATTTGAACTATTATATCGGATTTCGTATTTATTATACTTGTATCAGGATTCAGTAGTTGCTCAAAACATGTGGCACCCTGGTTAGGATTGTGTCGGGCTTAATTTTTACATTTTTTTAATCTATATTTTCTGCTATTGGGTATTATTAAACTATGTTGTACTATATTTGTGTTAGATAACTATTTTAAAGGATGAATTGGATTAGACTTGTTGGCATTGTCTTCGCTAGAGGTGCCATCATGATCAGGTTCGGTATTTGGGTCGTAATATAGAGGCCAAAGACAAAGAGACCCATTATTTCCATATCTATTTATTCATTGTCTTGAAATGCTCTCGCACACAATTTACACAATAGTTGATTATCGCTCTTGGCAACCCATCACCTTTGCTAAAAGGGGACATCAACTTTCTCACTTATTTTTTGTTGATGATGTCATCCTTACAGAAACAATTACTCCTACTATGTGTAATTCAATTGTTCATACTCTTGCAAACTATACTAATCACTCGGGCCAAACTATAAACTCCTAGAAATCTAATATTTTCTTCTCAAAAAATTGTCCCGTCCAACTAGATAAACAGTCTTTCAACTATTTCATTTTAAGGAAGGGAAAACCTTTGGAATGTATTAAGGATTTCCAATCTTCACAAAATCTCCTTCAAAAAGAGATTACCAATTATTCATAACCAGTATGGCATTGTTAGAGTATTTCTAAACCGCCAAGGCAGCTAGGTTATGAGCTATGCAGGAAAATCAAAACAAGATACAAGCATACAGACAGAGCTATTTGCACTCCTCATATGATTGAAAATAGCCTTGCAAAAGTATTTGACACCACTTGTGATCGAAATAGACGCCCAACAACTCGTCAGTATGTTTCAAATAACTTCCATGCATTACACTAACATTATCAATGATTGTAGGTTGTTACTTTTACAGCGGAGTAGCCCATCCATCAAGCATATATATCGAGAGCAGAATTGTATTGCTGACAGTTTAGCTAAATATGGATCAAGGAATGCAAAGTCTCCCTGCACACTTTTTGTGCAACCACCACCTTTTGTTACACCTTATCTACATCAAGATCAACAAGGCACTCAACAAAGGATACTTGTACCTGTTTCAGACAGTCGCTCCTACTATAACTAGTGTATGTAATACTAATATAATATTGCTTTTATACCAGGCAGTGTTTCCCATGCGGGGACACCTGTTGTTCCTATTATGTCTTCTGTTCTAGCTACTATGATGCCTAAGTTTTTTTTTTTTTGTGGTAATTAAACTTTGTATTAATCACCAAAGTGTTAACCTTACAATTCCATAGCCCAGTTCATATCTCAACTGGCTATCAAACTGATACAAAACTATCCTAGTATTAAAGAAAAAACTGATTAAGTAATATCCCTAGCCTAGGAGGAGCTCTAACATTACAATTATAAGCAATATTCCTAAGTAGCTTGTCACTGGTACAATATGTATTTTCGATTATTCTCGCATTCCTTTCCAGCCAAACAACATAAAACATCTCCGTAATTGTCATTTTGAATATGTGAGCTTGAGGGGATTTGCCTTTAGATTTCTCAATGAGCCACTGAACAAACTGAAGCCAGTTTTGTCCAGTGGGTTGCTTAATTCCAATCCAGTGCAACATGTGAGTTCTCAGTTCAGTTGCATAAGAGCAATGCAGGAATAAGTGTTCCCTAGTTTCCACAGCTTGTTGGCACATGACACAAGTGTCTGTTACATCCAGATTCCATTTGATCAACCTTGTTTTGGTGGGCAGCTTATCTTGCAGGAGCAGCCATAGGTTGAAGATTGCTTTGGGTCGAGCAGCATTCTGTATAGTTAAATTCTTCCACCTGACTCTTGGTGCCTCTCCTATCTGCTGTAGGTAGAGCTGTCTAATAGTGCACAGTGATTTATCCAGCATTTGGTGTTGCTGCAACAATTCAATGCCTTCAAAGATCTTCCTTACCATCCAACTAGCCTGCTTAGGGACAATGATGTTCTCCAATTGCTTCTGTTTGATATACACTGTATGAATCCATTTCACCCATAGAGCATCCTTCTTGTGTGCTAAATCCCAGCTGAGTGTAGAAATAGCAGCCTTTGGCATACAGATTTTCTCCCAAGCCACATATGCCTTCCTTGACACACTAACTGATCCTGACCAGATGTATGATCTGCACATTGCTTCAAGTAGTTTTATAATCTTGGAAGGAATTAAGAATAGTTGTGCCCAGTAAGCCTGAATCCCAAATATAACTGATTGAACCAGCTGAGTTCTGCCAGCATATGATAAGTGCCTGGCAGTCCAGGAAGTAATCCTGGCAGAGACTTTGTCAACCAGTGGCTGCCATTGCAAAACAGTCAACTTCTTGGCAGTCAAAGGTACTCCCAAATACTTAAAAGGAAGTTCTCCACGTACATATCCCAGGAGATCAATAATATGCTGCTGATCCTGAGGTTTCACCCCTCCAAAATAGACAGCACTCTTATGCAAGTTTGCCGTCATACCAGAAGCAGCGGTGAACTGAGAGAAATAAGTAAACATAGTACTTACAGAAAGAGGATCTCCTTTGACAAACAGCAGCAAGTCATCAGCAAAACTTAAGTGAGTTATTCCCAGTTTTTTACAACCAGGATGAAACACAAACTCTCTATTTTGCCTCAATTCAACAAAGACCTACTGAGATACTCCATCACAATAGCAAACAGAAAAGGGGATATTGGATCCCCTTGTCTCAGTCCTTTAGCTGCTTGAAAGGGCTCAGTTGTCTCACCATTAACCACTACTGTATAGCTAACAGTATGAACACATTCCATGATCCATCTTGTAAATCTGGGGGGGAAATCCAATGCTTCCATAACCTGCTGCAAGTAGCACCATTCTACTGAATCATAGGCTTTCTGCAAATCAATTTTGATCATACACCTGGGAGAGATATGAGACCTGGTATAATGCTTTATTAATTCATGTGCTAAGATGACATTATCTGCTATTCTCCTTCCTGGAATAAAGCCTGCATGTTCATTACAGATAATACTACTCATGACATTCTGGAGTTTGTTGGCCAACAACTTGGAGATAATTTTGTACAGGACTAAACAGCAAGCTATTGGTCGAAATTCATTGACTGTTTTGGGACTAGAAATCTTAGGGATTAGAGTGAGTGTAGCACAGTTTACAGGTTTGTGCATTTTGTTGGTAACAAAAAAATTCTTGACTGCTTGAATCACCTGATGCCCTATGATAGGCCAAGTGTGTTTAAAGTACATAGCATTATATCCATCTATCCCTGGAGCTTTATCATTACCAATTGCCTTCAAACTGTTTAGGATCTCTGTGTCAGTGATGTCCTCTGATAGCTCATTCCTTTGCGGATGTGAGAGTCTAGGGCCATTGTTCATATACCCTTTGTTCACTACTGGTAAGGAAGTGGCTGCTGTACCCATGAGTGATTTATAGAAAACTATAATCTCCTTGTGTAGGTCAGCTGGATCAGTTATCTTCAGTCCTCCTTCTGTGGTCAGCTCAGTAATCCTTTTAAAATGGTTTCTCTCCTTCATTACTGCTGAGAAGTATTTATTGTTTAAATCTCCTAGCTGGATCCATCTGGCTCTAGATTTTTGTTGCAGTGCTGATTCTTCAAGCAGAGACCATTTTTCCAATTGTTGCAGCAAATCTTTTTCTCTCAGCTGTAGGTTATCTGTATATGCTATGGCCATCTGTTGTTGGACAGCGTCCAGTTCCTTTCTACTATTCATAATCTTCTGTGTAATACCCTTAAATTCTCTAGTATTTAGAGATTTTAAGGCAGGCTTGAGGGCTTTGAGGTTATTCCACACTCCTTGCAAGGTACATTGAGGAGTGCTTTTCCATTTAGCTTTGACCAAAGGTTGGAAATCCTTACTATGAGTCCATACATTGTAGAATCTAAAAGGTATCTTCCTGCTGTGAGTATCTTCAGTTAGGGATAAAAGCATGGGATTATGATCAGAGATAAAAGGAGCTCCATATGCAGTGTGCACATGATTCCATTTCATCATCCATTCATAATTGCCAAACACCCTATCTAATCTACTATACACTCTGTCATCACCACTTTGCTTATTGGTCCAAGTAAAGAAATCCCCTTTCCATGGCAGTTCAGCCAGGCCAGCTTGCTGTATGCAATTGTTAAACTGCACAGTCTCTCCTTGCTTGACTGGGTGGCATGATTGTCTATCATTACTTGACAATATGGCATTGAAGTCTCCTGCAATTATCCAAGGATCATTTATACCTGCAGCCAGATTCTGAATATTCTTCCACATTGTTCTCCTCTGATCACTATCATTTGATCCATATACCACTGGGAGATAGCAGAGAAGTTCTCCACTAAGATTCCTGACACTGCAATGGATGAGTGAGCCTCCTCCTCCTATAAATCTGAAAAGCAATATTGTTCAATATTATACTGAACTCAAGTACAATATTGCACCGGTGATCCGCTCGCGAGTATATTATATACTGAAGCCAGCAAAGTATATCGTTCCAGCATAATATATTAGAAGTTCATAGACAGATACACCGAACTCAAGTATATTATACTGGATCGGTCTGTGTTACAGCAAACTAATGGTTATTTTTCATTAATCTGATAAACGCTAGCTATTATTGAATGATCAGTACGAAAGCTGACTAAACTGTGCTATTATTACAATAAAATAGGATAATAGTTAATTTGCTAGTGGACCATTCAATGTTGTTTAATCGTGGGCTTTAAGACAATAAAAGAATTAAGCTGTGAGACATCCCCTGTCCCAATTACTGCCCACGGTTAAGAGAGTATTTGTAAAACTAATCTTATTCTGTGAGAGAAGCAGCAAAATAGATCAAGAGCATTGGGAATATTGACGGCACGTCAGAAAGCTTTTACTGTGAAGATCTTTTACAACTTTATAGGCGTCCAAGTATGAATGACAACTTTAACATGCACTTTGAATTTATTTTGTCTAGTATAAAAGTGATGGTAAAATAAAGTGTATAAGCTAATGATTAAAGTGGTAATTACAGGGCCAAATATTATAGCAATAATTCATAAGCTTGTAAAATTACGTAGCAAGGAATTGCAAAGTAAAAACTGGTTTATAAATGAATTATTTTGACTTTACTATCTTAGAACATTGGTGGCCAAAAGGATGATTAAGTGTTGTTTTTGGCGTAGAAAGATTAGTATGCTATATTCTAATGTTATATAATTAAGCCAATTTGACTTGGGAAATTAGGAGCAGTAGCAATTAATTGTCTTTTAACTATGATAGAAAGAATCCAAGTAATAAAGTATATCTAATTATACGCTTCAGTAGTATAGTGAATTAATATAAGTAATATGTTTACCATGTATATGTTGACAATGATTAAGACAACAATGTAGAGAAATTAGTATAATAATAAATAAGTAATAATGAGAACAATGATTAAGAATTTAACCATTATATGAAAGTTATGAGATTTTGCATGTTAGAAAGAAAACAAGGGTATCAGTGCAGAGGTAGGATCTCCACGAAAGAGGTTCAAATTTTTTTTTTTATAGCTAGTGGGAATTGAACCCGTGACCTTATGATAATTATTTGAACCCCATTGACTACTAAATTACACTTTTGGGTTATTTTAAGGGAGATTAAAACTTAACATATAGAGGTTAAAAATAAATTTTGCCTTATATATAGAGTGTAATATTTTGGCGAAGGGATTCGGGTGAACCTCCTTCCGCCCCCTAAATTTGCCTCTGAATGGTATAAGTACGTGAAGTTCATCTGGGACGTCTAGAATTGCAGCGTTACAGTGCCTCATTTGGCATTTAATTGTGTATCAATTTCTTTTATTAATTAAATCGATGGTTAGACTTTGATTTTGACTTGTCTTAAAATTATGTAAACAATTCACTTAAACTAATTAGAATATTTTATTCAATATTTTGGATAGATTGAAGCCATTCTATTTGGTTGGTGTTTTAGACATTACAAAGTTAAAAAACTTCCCGTCAGCAAGATAAGTGGGACTTTAAACTTTGATTCTTGTTTTTCCAAAACACATTTTGAAAGTACATTTTATCTATACAGTACATGTGTTTGGACGAGCATATGCATGGCAGAAACGGTGATCTTCGACCAGCCACAAATATATATCTTATTTTATGAAAAAACTAAAATTATTTAATAAGTGATTTGTGGTATGGCATAGCCTCATGCTATGGTGTTGGAGCGTTAGAAATTTATTTCTTCGCTGCTGTAATATTTTTTGGTGTATACTACCGTGATAGGTTTGGAGCATGTTGTCGTGGACTTGTCAGAGTGTTTGGTTAATTTCCTTCACTGCCGTTTATGACAAGTCCATTGTATCGATTGTGATGAGATATATAATATTGTTGTTGAATATTTGTTTAGACTTTATCTGTAGTTATATGGTTAATAATTTCTGTGCATATTATGTTTGTGCTCGTTGTGTGTGTGTATTTTCTAACACTTGTTCCAGGGGTATTCAAAGTGGTGGGTTGAAGATCTTATTGGGTTATATTTACATATAATTCACTCCTTACATGCATGTCCATGCAAATACTATTGATGAGGATGAGACTAGCGGTTGAAGAGTAAGTGAGCGGATTCTGTTGCTGAGATGAGCCGCCACATTACTCGAGGAGGCTATTTTTCTGCTTTTTCGTATTTTATGTCTTCCATTTCTTTTGAGGTTTGCATGTCGGACAATAAAATTGACCTAACTCTTTAGATTCTCCAGGATCTTAGTATAGAATTTTGGTTAGAGATTTATTGCTTGAGTGTTCACTAGATTTTACAAATAAATTATATTTTTAGTTGGATAATTATTTTACATTTAGTAATTTTTAATGTATTTAGACTTGTGCGTATTTCTCTCAAGGATCATATAAAGGTTAAGAGTACATACATTTGTTGGCATGATATATGGTGTTAGTTGTGTATATGTAAATCTAGGGAATAGATTGGGATGTGACAGCCGTCCATTTTAATTTCTATTGGATGGAGCCATTGGGCGTCTGGCCATATGAGTCCCTTATAGAAGTCCGATGTGCTGCATGGATACGATTGTTTGTGCTAGACTTTCATAATAGCCAAGAAACATAATCACCCTTGTAATTTTTATTACTCCTATTCCCCCAACGCTCACAAATAGTCATTTGAATTTAACTAGTGCTAGATAACTGATATTACACAGAGTCGGATCCAAGAATTAAAATTTATGGGTTCCTAGTTCGTACTACAACTTTAAATAAATATATCATACTAGTCGAACTAAGAAACAAGCATCAATATCAACATATATTTAAAAAATAACAAAATACTTAAAGACAATATATACATATAAATATTTTCATTTCAATTGTACTCGGCGACTAGTCATGTTGTAAAATGATCAATGATCGCATCATTAAGTACACTTTCAAATACTTCCTCCTCTATTTAACAAACTAAACAATCATTCAAAAATTCATCACCAATTTTGCTTCGCAAGTCACTTTTAATGTACTTAATCAAAGAAAAAGCTCTTTCTACCATTGCAGTAGCGACATTCAATATCAAACTTAACTGCACAAGCAAAAAGACAAGTCTCAGAATGGTACCAGAATGGAACTAATACCGATCGAAATCAAAACGAAATTGAAAAGGCTTTATTGATTTTCGGATTAACAAATTATTAACACTCAAAATTATGAAACCAAACAGATCAGTCAACTAGAATTCAAAGCAAGAAAACAAAAAGGAATAAATTCGACTACTATGATAGAAAGAATCCAAGTAATAAAGTATATCTACTTATACGCTTCAGTAGTATAGTGAATTAATATAAGTAATATGTGTTAGATAATACGCTTAACGCTAGAGGGGGGTGAATAGCGTTATAATAAAAATTAGCGTAAACTTGCGGAATTAAAAAATTTGCAGGAAGTAAATAAGTGCGATAAATAAAAAAGTACGCACCGATGTATTCTGGTTCACCAAAACACGTGGCTAGTCCAGTCCCCGAGAGACTCTCTCGAGATTTTCCACTAACTTGTCAAGCTTACGGGTGCTCAACAAACCTTTACAACTTAAGGACACACGCCTTAACACCTTTGCTCGGAGATACAACACTCCAAGACTTCAACCAAGGAAACACAAGTTCCTTACAACAAGAGAATCACAATTCTCTTACAAGTGTACAAAACACTAAACACTCAAACAATACACTCCTTAATGAGTAGATATGAGTAAAAGAAGTAAGCTCAAGATCACAACAACTATGGACAAGACTTTGGCTCTCAAAAGCTTTATGAAATGAATATAAAATGATAAACAATAGTATGCAAGCTTATAGCAATAGAATGATCAGTTGTTGTATGTTGTTGTGTTTAAAACACTGAAATGAAGCTGTATTTATAGTTGAAAAACTTGGCATTACCGTTGCCTAATTGCCAATTAAGAGTTGCTGATTTTACTGTGCGACAATCGATTGTCAAGAAGTCACAATCGATTATTTGCCAATCGTTCCAGAAATCAATCCCAGATTTTACACTTAACAATTGATTGTCCAAGATCAACAATCGATTATTGGTAACGTTCAAAAAATCATTTTCAGATTTTACGCAAAACAATCGATTATACAAAATCAATACTCGATTATTCAGCAACGTTCAAAAAATCCTTTCCAGATTTTAATTTCAACAATCGATTGTACAAAATCAACAATCGATTATTCAGCAACGTTCAAAAAATCTTTTCCAGATTTTAGTTTCAACAATCGATTGTACAAAATCACAATCGATTACCTGACGGTATTTGAAAACTTTACGACAACGGTCAGCTTCACAATCGATTGCGCAATGTTAACAATCGATTATTTATCAGACTTTGAAAATCATTTTAGACACTGCCTCGTGACAATCAATTGTTATATACTCACAATCGATTATTTAATAACTTTGAAAAAGTCTGGAAGACAGTGCCTCAACACAATCGATTGTCATATGTTCACAATCGATTATTTTGTGACTTTGAAAAAGTCTGGAAGACACTGCCTCAACACAATCAATTGTCATATGTTCACAATCGATTATTTTGTGACTTTGAAAAATCTGATGGACAGTGTCTCTTCACAATCGATTGTCATTAGCTTCACAATCGATTATTCTGAGTTTTGAAAAACTTTGATGTACACTGCCTCATCACAATCGATTGTCATAAGGTTCACAATCGATTGTCATGTAGGTTTGAAAAACCTGATGCTCACTGCCTTAACACAATCGATTGTCATTTAGTTCACAATCGATTGTCATGCAGTCTTGGCTTAACATAATCGATTATCATAAGTACATAATCGATTATCTTAGTCCAGATTTTAGAGGCATGTTTAAAAATCATTTTGACTGAAGTAAATATGCATGATTTAAAATCATTTAGCATTAAATAAATATGCATGATTTTGTAAAAATAATTTTACGAGAGAAGCCATGTCATGAGTCAAGTTGTCGGATCAAGATCACAATTAAGAACGACTCATTTAAACTATAAAACTTTCTATTGTGCTTGAATCTCGTTATCCTCCAATTGTGCGCTTGTACTTGAACTTCGTCATATATCAATTTGCGCTTGTTTGTCATTCATCAAAACCTACACATAAGAACACACGTTTTAGTATAAAGCCTTGAGAACGTGTTTCCAACAATTTCCCCCTTTTTGATAATGGCAAACTTTAAGCGGGATATGCAACTTAAACAATTTATAATGACGATTCAAGACATGCAACAAGTACGCAATTTGTTCCCCCTCAATAAATGTATTCCCCCTCAATTTAAGCTTATAAATATTGAGAGTGCATACCCGTTATCTTCCCCCTTTTGCCATTAGCAAAAATATATAAGAAGATGCCCAAGATGTAAATAAAACTTGTTTATTTATTGGAAAGAAAACGTGATTACATAAAGAGAGTACAATAACTCAAGTAATAGCAGAACAATCGATTATTGATACGAGATAATCGATTATTAGACGACAGAAACCAATTTTTTTGAAGAAGACTCGATTATTGCGCGTCATGCTTTATAATTCCCCTTACCTTTAGGGCGATACCTGCAAAAATTCGTTAGACGTCTCGGACGCTCAAGTTAGAAATCATGTAAAATAAACAGATGCAATGCATGACTTAGATCAACGTGGAGTCAAGAATCCCGAGTTCATTACGAATTCGGAAGAAGGACTCTTTCTCTAAGGGCTTAGTAAAGATGTCGGCCAATTGGTCTTTGGTTTCAACAAATTCGATTTCGACATCGCCCTTGAGAACGTGATCTCTTATAAAATGATGTCTAATTTCAATGTGTTTTGTTCGCGAATGAAGAACGGGGTTCTTCGTCAAGCATATGGCACTAGTATTATCACATCTAAGAGGGATATGATCAAGACTTAGGCCATAGTCCAAGAGTTGTTGTTTCATCCAGAGGATTTGAGCGCAACAACTCCCCGCGGCTACATATTCAGCCTCGGTTGTGGACAACGCAACACTTACTTGTTTCTTGCTAAACCAAGAAACGAGAGAGCTACCGAGCAAATGGCAAGTGCCACTAGTGCTCTTGCGGTGCAATTTGCATCCAGCAAAATCGGAGTCGGAATAGCCAACGAGTTGGCATGAAGAACCTTTGGGGTACCATAGACCCACATTTGTAGTACTAACAAGGTACTTCAAAATCCGTTTTACCGCAGTAAAGTGAGACTCCTTCGGACACGATTGATAACGAGCGCATAAGCACACGCTAAACATGATATCCGGACGACTAGCAGTAAGATAGAGAAGAGAGCCAATCATACCTCGATACTTCTTAGTGTTGACTTCCTTACCTTTCTCATCTTTGACTAGATGATCGGATGTGCTCATGGGAGTCGCCATTGCTTTTGCATTGTTCATTTCAAATCGTTTCAGCAATTCTTTACAATATTTGGCTTGGCAAATGAACGTACCTTCTTTCATTTGCTTTACTTGTAATCCCAAAAAGAATGTTAACTCACCCATCATAGACATCTCAAATTCGCTTGTCATTATATCGGAAAATTCCTTGAATAAGACATTGTTAGTAGCACCAAATATGATATCATCCACATATATTTGAACTAATAAAATATCATTATTTTTATGCTTAACAAAAAGGGTGGTGTCAACCTTTCCCCTAATGAAATCATTTTCCAATAGAAATTTACACAATCTTTCATACCAAGCTCGGGGAGCTTGTTTTAAACCATAGAGAGCCTTTTTGAGTTTGAAAACATGATCGGGAGATATAAAATCTTCAAAACCGGGGGGTTGTTCAACATAAACTTCTTCTTGAATAACACCATTTAGAAAAGCACTTTTCACATCCATTTGATATAAATTGAAATTCATAGAAGAGGCAAAAGCGAGCAATAGACGAATAGCTTCTAATCTAGCTACGGGAGCATATGTTTCTTCATAGTCAATACCCACTTCTTGATTATAGCCTTTTGCTACAAGCCTAGCTTTGTTTCTAGCGATTACACCATTTTCATCTAGTTTGTTTCGAAAAACCCATTTCGTACCAATTATGTATGATTTTCGGGTCTTGGCACCAAATCCCAAACGTCATTTTGTTTGAATTGGTTAAGCTCCTCTTGCATTGCCAAGGTCCAAAATTCATCCCCAATTTCTTCGGAGAAGGTTGTTGGTTCAATTTGAGACACAAAAGCAGTATGTCCTAAGGTGTTCTTAAGGGAGTTTCGGGTACTTACCTTTTCTCCGACGTCGCCAATTACCTGTTCGAGAGGGTGATCTTTGATTGTCCTCCACTCGTTAGGCGTTTTCGTTTCATTCTCCAATGGTGGCGCTTCCTCCGTTGGTTGTTTCAAAATTTCGTCTTGATTTTCCTTAGGCGTTTCCTCTTGTATTTTGTCTTTCAAGCTATCTAAAATACCTGCAAGATCAAAACCGGCATCCTTTATCGCCAAGCGAGCATTATTTTCAGAAAATACAACATGAGGGGATTCCTCCACAGTTTCGGTTCTTTTATTAAAAACCCTATATGCTTTGCTACGTGAAGAATAACCAATGAAAATTCCCTCATCGGACTTAGCATCAAATTTTCCCAATTGATGTTTGCCATTGTTATGAATAAATCATTTACAACCGAATACTCTAAAATGGGAGATATTTGGTTTCCTTCCCTTATAGAGTTCATAGGGAGTTTTCATGAGTATAGTCCTTATGACTACTCTATTTAAGACGTAGCATGCGGTACTCACGTCATCCGCCCAAAAATGTTTGGGAATCTTGGCCTCTTCGAGCATGGTTCTAGCCATCTCTTCGAGACACCTATTTTTCCTTTCCACCACCCCATTTTGTTGTGGTGTACGTGGAGCGGAAAAGGTATGCTCGATACCGAGTTCGTCACAAAAGTCCGCAAAGAGATTGTGATCAAACTCTCCCCCATGATCACTTCAAATTGAAGTGACGGTTGTTTCCTTTTCGTTTTGAATACGCTTAAGAAAATATTTAAAATTCTAAAAAGCATCACTTTTATTGGCAAGAAATAAAGTCCAAGTAAAACTAGAATAATCATCAACAATCACAAAAGCATAATGATTTCTTCCTAGACTTTCAATGCGAGATGGTCCAAATAAATCCATGTGAAGCAATTGCAATTGTCTAGAAGTTGAAACAATATTTTTGGATTTGAAAGATGCTTTTGTTTGCTTCCCTTTTTGACATGAATCACAAATAGAGTCATTTTCAAATTTTAAATTGGGAAGACCAATAACTAAGTTCTGAGAAATCAATTTGTTCAAAAGATGCATGTTGATATGTGCTACTCTACGATGCCATAACCAAGTATCATCCTCTTTACTCATAAGACAATCAACATATTCGGGTGAGGAATTAGCAAGATCAACCATATAAATATTATCCACTCTAAAACCACGAAGGATAATTTTAAAATCACTACGTCTAAAGACTAAGCATTCATCCGAATCAAATAGGGCAAGATTTCCCTTGTCACATAATTGACTTATGCTCAAGAGATTATGCTTTAAACCTTTCACAAGTAATATATGCTTAATAGAGGAATTTTCATCCTTACCGACCGATCCGATGCCAATAATCTTTCCTTTATTGTTATCCCCAAAAATCACACTTCCTCCTTCTTTGTGTTCTAGTTGAAGGAATTTGGATTCGTCTCCCATCATATGTTTGGAGCATCCACTATCAAGGTACCATAGTACGCTTGATCCCTTCAAACATATCTACAAAACAAATTAATGCGTCTTAGGTACCCATGCCATTTTGGGTCCTTGAGGGTTAGGCATATTATAATGATGCGATTGAGTGATATGTCTATGTTGTGTAAAACATGCAGGAGCAATATGACCAATGCGTCTACAATAATGACAAGTCACGTTGGGGTTATGCATCCTTCTAGGTTCATAGTAACTTGATGGACGAAAATGATTTACTCTATTTTCATTATGACTATTGCGCATTTCATGATAACCATTTCTCCTACTATTAGTTCTAAAATGAGCAGCATTTCTAGAGTAATGGTTATGTCTAGATGTTCTAATAGACTCAAAACTCCTTCTAGTGTTTGGCCAAGAATATGCATCATTTCTAGGGTAGTCATTTCTAGGTGGTAAGTCATTTCTAGGTCTTCTAAAATGTTCAACATTTGGTCTAGCATGCATTTGTTCTAGGATTGCTATTTCTAGGATAAGCATTTGTTTTATTAATCCTAGGTTGAGCCTTAGGTGGTTGGGGTTTGGCTTCAACCTTTTCTTTAGGCTCATTCTTAAAGCCTATGCCATGCTTGGTTGATACCAAATTAACAAGGACCTTATTCAAATTTTTGTGGGAAGAATTAAACTTATCTAAGGTACCTTTAAGTCTATCTACCTCATTTTCGAGAGGCATGCAAGAAGAACAATTTTTAATAGAACTTTCGGGCTTGTCGGCGCTTCTTTTTCCGAAAAACTTGTATTCCTCTTTTGTAAGAAACACGTTCTCGAACTAACGTGTGTTGATTCATGTAGGTTTTGATAAATGCCAAACATTGAGACAAGCATCGGTGATGGAACAATAACAGTCCAAGTACAAGATGGATAGTACGCGTTCAAGAATAGAAGATGCAATCAACTGTTGAGTAGGTCTTAATTTGTAATCTTGACTCAACGACTTATTTCTAATATTGGCTCTCACCTAAAATGATTTTCATAAAATCATGCATCATAAGTTTTTAAAGAAATAAGTTGCATATTTGCCAAAATGATTTTTAAACTCGTTTTGAGAAAATTGGGTTTAACAATCGATTGTCTTGAAGAAACAATCGATTGTCAAGTTCTATACTTAGTTTTTAAAATGTTGTCTTGAGACAGAAACTTCGTTTGAAATCATTTTTGAAGCAACAATCGATTGTCACTGTTCAACAATCGATTGTCAGATTTTATACTTAGTCTCAAAGTTTTGGACAACTTACAGAATGTTTTCAAAATCTTCAAAAATGAAGAACAATCGATTGTCACTTTTTAACAATCGATTGTGCTCAGTGATATTTCCAAACGGACTTTTTCCAACGGCTAATGTATTTATGGTATAATCTTTACTCAATCTTTTAGTCAAAAAGTTGCCAGAAATATTTTGAATATTTGAACAACAATCGATTGTCTAAAGTTAACAATCGATTGTCATTCTTTTTAAATTCAACAGAAATCTTTTTAACCGGTTTTTAAAGAATGTCTGTTGAAATTTTGCTCCAACAATCGATTGTGTAATATCAACAATCGATTGTCAGGCAGATTTTCAGGAGCGTTTTCTGGAACTAAAAGCAACGGTCTATTGCTCCATTTTCTCTATAAAACACTCTCTGAAAATCATTTTTAAAACACAACAACACTGCAGAAAAATTACAAAGCATACATTACATTCTTGTGATTAAAATTTCATATATTACATTGTTTTTTTTGAGAGCCAAGATTATTGATTAAGTTGTTGTGTTCTTGAGCCATATATTTTGTACTCATAATCCACTCTTTGAGAGAGTTCTTGTAAAGTGAGTAAAAGAGTGTTCTTGTTAAACACTTGTAGTAAGAAGAAGTGTTATATTTCTTCTTGTAAAGTCTTAGGGATAGGTTTCCTTAAGCGGGTTGGTTGAGGCTTGTGTTGTATCAAGTTCTCAAGTTGTAAAGGTTCGTTAGGCACCCGGAAGCTTAACAATTGAAGTCTTTGAGGTGAGGAACCTCCGAGCAAATTGAAGTCTTTGAGGTGAGGAACCTCCGAGCAAATTGAAGTCTTTGAGGTGAGGAACCTCCGAGCAAATTGAAGTCTTTGAGGTGAGGAACCTCCGAGCAAATTGAAGTCTTTGAGGTGAGGAACCTCCGAGCAAATTGAAGTCTTTGAGGTGAGGAACCTCCGAGCAAATTGAAGTCTTTGAGGTGAGGAACCTCCGAGCAAGTGTTTGAGATTTGTGTGATTCAAGTCTCAAGTGTAAAGGTTTGTTGGGCACCTTAAGCTTGACAAGGTTGTTAGTGGAAATCTCGAGAGAGTCTCTCGGGGACTGGACTAACCACAAAGTGTGGCCAACCAGTATATATCGTGGTGTAATTTATTTTTACTGCATTTGTTTATTTCCTGCAAAGTTTAAATTCCGCAAGAAAACACCAAATTTTATTAATACGCTATTCACCCCCCCTCTAGCGTAGAGCGTTATTTCTAACAATTGGTATCAAAGCCATACTCTCTGAAAAACTTAACAGTTTGAGAGAACCATCCATGGCTTCTACTCATGATTCTTTTGCAGGAATCGGTGAAGGAAATTTCTACACCATGCCTCAAATATTTGATGGAAACAACGAAGAAGAGGTAAGTATCTCTAATTCTCACTCATTCGAAGAATTACAAAATGCATTTGAAGATTTGTATGGTGAATTTGGTAAGGCTGTCAAAATGATTAAAGATTTGAAGAAATCACTTTCCCAGCAAGAATTAGATTTTCAGAAAAATCTCTCTTTAAAAGAAAAGGATTTTGAAGAGCGTCTCTTATTGAAAGAAAAAGATTTCAAAAATCAACTTTCTTTAAAACAAAAAGATTTTGAAAATCTGTCTCTTGATAACGAGAATCGTGTAAAAGAAAATCAGTTTTTGCAAAATGATAGTGTAGAACTTAGACAAGTCATTAAGACTATGCATGAAGCTTCTTATGTTGATAAATGCTCTACTTGTACTTCCTGCGATTCCTTGAAGTTAGAAAACGCAGAACTTAGGAAAACTTTAGAATCACAAAGTATAGATGTCCCCAAGGCTATTGAAGAAAAGGAAACGTCGAAGAGAAATCAACGGCATAAAAGCAGAAATCCCTTTAGAAATTTTACTGCTCCACCTAGAAATAATTCTAGGGCTGTAAATGAGTCTAGGACAAATTCCTTTAGACCACCTAGACATTACGCTAGGATGTATGAAAACAAGTCTAAAACTAACGCCTTTAGATCACCTAGATACAACTCTAGAAATTGGAATAATGAATCTAGAGTTAATCACTTTACATCGCCCAGAATCAATACTAGGACTATTGTTGATAAGCCTAGAACGAACTACGTTAGACAACCTAGAAATGACTCTAGGATTCTCAACGCCTCTAGGAATGACTCTAGATCACCTAGAATGTATTTGGCGCAACCTAGGCATTGGCACAATCCGAACGTAGTATGCCATTATTGCAATCGGATAGGTCACATTGCACCTGTGTGTTTTGCTAAACATAGAGATTTATCTTTTGGTTATAATTATTATTTGCCTAACCCCAAAGGACCCAAAAAGATATGGGTACCAAAAACCTCTCCGTAGGTATTTTTGCAGGTGTGCTTGAAGACTACAAAATTGTAGTAGATGCGCCAAGCACGACACCCAAAAGGCATCGAGAGGAATTTCGGTTAGCTATTCTTTTTGATAAAACCGAATATGTGCAAGTTATTAATGTTGACAGATTTGTTGATATATGGCAGCTGGTGTTATTAACATATAAGTTGTCAACTTGATTCTCACCCTGAAAAACGTTGACATGCGTTAACTGTAAGAATCAATTTGTGAAATTTCTTGTTGACTACACTTGTTGATTGACATGCTGAAAATTCATTTTTGATTACTAGTATCAACTATTAAATGCTTGATCCATGCTTTGACAAATGTTGATTCGTGCATTGAATGAGTACCTACTAAAATCATGTTTAGTTGAATTATGTCTTGACAATCTTTTCAAACAGCAAAGTGTTTTAAATCATGCTTTGTTTTGGTTCTCATTATTGCAAATGCGCTTAATTGAAATTTTTGACATTTGTTGCAATATGGATTGCTGGAAATAACCTTGTGTATCACTGTTAATAAAATAACATTTGATGCATTTGTTATGCTCTCCGTCTAATGGATCTTTCATTGCTTCTGTAACAATCGGTATTTCCTGTAAAATGTCAAATTGATGTGTTTTGCTTAAACAGGTGATAAGATGGTTGATTCATGATTTGACTATCTATTTGAAACAGCATGCAATATATGTTTTGACAAATGCCTTTCAAAATAACAATAGGTATTGTTTTGGTTGATAAAATTGATAAATTTATAGAAATCGTCATATTTTATATTCCTCAATATCCTTCCTATTCTTTTGTGAATATGGTAAAAGGAATTAGCCTTAATACAATCTTCTTATCAAAAGAAGAAATGTTTTAGGCAATTTGTTACAAGTAAGAGGAATGTCATTACATTCCATTTTGTCTTACTTAAGAGGGAACTTGTGCTTTGAAAGAATTGATTGCATAAATTTTATTGATGATATTTTCTTAACAAATATCTGGTTGGTTTTTGAATTGTTATTATGGTGATAAATTGTTTATATATATATATCGGAAATGGCTTCACTTGATTAAATGTTGGAAATGCAAATGTGCTCGCTTGAAGCATTCAATTCAATTTCTAGCAAATTGAGATGTCAACGATGGAGGATGACATCAAGACAAACCGGGTATGATCGTTCCTTACTCTACCCTTTAGCTAGTTGAATTGGTATTATATGTCACAAGTATTGATATGAATGTTATTTTGATAAATTGCATAATTGATTAAGTGCATAAATTGTATTGAGTTTTGATTTTCTAAATTGGTATTTATAACAATTGATGTTGATTATATGTATTCATGATGGAAAATCTATTTTCATAAAAACGTTTTCATCCGAAGAATCATTATCTTCCTCCATGTGTTGATGACGTTGTTTCATTCATAATCAATTGTCATAATTCCAAAATTGATTATAATATATTCAAAATTGATTACCATACTTCCAAAATCAATTTTCAGGACTGACCATTTTTTTGCCCAGTACACAATCGATTGTCAAATTCAACAATCGATTGTCAGTGATCTTCTGAAATTTCAAAAACATTCTGTTTCAAGCCAAATTCTCAGAATCAGTGTCAAACTTTACACAATCGATTGTCTCTATAACACAATCGATTGTCAGACGGTATTAATTCAAAAATTTTTACCGTTCTGCTCTGCTGACACCCCTTTAATCGATTGTCAGTTTTCTTTTCAGAATTCCAACGGGCATATCTGCTCAACAATCGATTGTATCCAGCAAACAATCGATTGTCTCCAGCGGTCCTTAAAATCTGACCGTTTTTGAGTCTTCAATTCAGCCATGAATACCATGTCTTCTCCCACTCTATAAATAGAGATGTATTCTTCATTCATATCACAACAAAATCAAGTCTAAGTCTTCAAATTCTATCAAAAGCTCTCCTTGCAAATTTTTAGTCTTCTCAAGTCTCTTTCAATCAAAATGCCAAGAAAAACTAGAGCTTCTAAGCAAGGTGCCTCTGCCTCTGCTCCTCCTACTCCCGGACTGTTTCCATACCAAGATGGAGATGTGTTATTCTTCAGAAGCGAAGCTTCACTAAATCGCTTTGTTACAAGATTCGAAAAACGGGATATTCTTCCTCCTCGTTTTTCCACAATGAGGTATCTTGAAAATTTCAGTCTTGCTGTACACTTTCTTCAGCAATGCAATCTTCTAAACTTCCTTCTCCTTTCTTTTGACTTTATAAATACTACACTCGTTCGGGCATTCTATTCAAATCTCCGCCAGAACGATCAAGGTGATCTTGTCACCTTTGTAAATGGTGTTAAAATTATCATTTCAGATGAATCCCTAAACACCATTGCCTATCTCCCAAATGATGGAGAAGACATTTCTCAATATGTTGGAATAGAAGGAGAATTATTTGACGAAACCTCCTTTCTTCGTCAAGCTGGTCTTGTTAACTATGATCCACGTCTCACTTCTCGTCGTCCTACGATCACGGGAATGGATCCGAACTATCGGTTGATATTCTATTTCATCACCCGAGTTCTCAAGCCCCGAAAAAGCAGTCACACCACTATCTCCCAAGAAGATTGTAAACTCATGCATGCCATTTCTTCCGGAGCTCGATTAAATTATTGTAAATTAATCAAGCTTCACATGCGTGATGCTCTCGCCGAAGACAAACATCTTCCATATGCACTTCTTGTCATGCATTTTCTTGAATCCGCCGGCATTATCACGGCAAATGGTCCACTTAAAAATCGGACCAAACACTGGGAAATTTCTGAATCTTCATTTCACAGTGGTGGCGATCATGATAATCAACCTCCTCAAAATCCTCCTCAAAATCCGTCTCAAAATCAAGATCCAAATGCGGAGATAGTAAATCATCTTACCCGTATTGAAACAAAAGTTGACACTTTGTCCCGCTATGTCCTAGGATATTTTGACCATATCAACTATCAATATGGCAATCTTGTCCCATTTGAGGCACCGCCGCAAAACATGGACGAAGATGATGATAACGAGGATTAAATATTTTCTTGTATTTTTATGGCCTATGTAATATTTTATCTATTTAATGAAAGTTGATTTTCATTTGAAATATCTCTCCTATTTCCATTATATGAATTTTTTGATATTTTAAAAAGGGGGAAGTATATACTTTTTTCAAAAGGAAGAAAAGAAAGGCTATATGCAAGACTAGAGTTTATGCATACTTACATGCTTTCTTTGAATGTGTTGCATAAATTCAGGGGGAATCTTATATTTAGGGGGAATTTTTTTTTTTTGCAAACTATTCGATTATCCCGTATAATAATCGATTATGTTGACGTTTGTTGAACTAGCATGCTATTATTAGACTTGTTATCTAGCCACTTTTTGTTAATGTCAAAAGGGGGAAAATAAACGGGCTATGCATGCATAATATATTTCCCATGCACTTTGATATAACTGCACACATTTAGGGGGAATCATCATTTGAGGGGAATATCTTATGCAACATGAACATGTCTATGATGCACATTGAATTATCTTGAACTGTTATCATTATGCATATCCCGATACATGTTTGCCATTATCAAAAAGGGGGAAATTGTAAGAAACACGTTCTCGAACTAACGTGTGTTGATTCATGTAGGTTTTGATAAATGCCAAACATTGAGACAAGCATCGGTGATGGAACAATAACAGTCCAAGTACAAGATGGATAGTACGCGTTCAAGAATAGAAGATGCAATCAACTGTTGAGTAGGTCTTAATTTGTAATCTTGACTCAACGACTTATTTCTAATATTGGCTCTCACCTAAAATGATTTTCATAAAATCATGCATCATAAGTTTTTAAAGAAATAAGTTGCATATTTGCCAAAATGATTTTTAAACTCGTTTTGAGAAAATTGGGTTTAACAATCGATTGTCTTGAAGAAACAATCGATTGTCAAGTTCTATACTTAGTTTTTAAAATGTTGTCTTGAGACAGAAACTTCGTTTGAAATCATTTTTGAAGCAACAATCGATTGTCACTGTTCAACAATCGATTGTCAGATTTTATACTTAGTCTCAAAGTTTTGGACAACTTACAGAATGTTTTCAAAATCTTCAAAAATGAAGAACAATCGATTGTCACTTTTTAACAATCGATTGTGCTCAGTGATATTTCCAAACGGACTTTTTCCAACGGCTAATGTATTTATGGTATAATCTTTACTCAATCTTTTAGTCAAAAAGTTGCCAGAAATATTTTGAATATTTGAACAACAATCGATTGTCTAAAGTTAACAATCGATTGTCATTCTTTTTAAATTCAACAGAAATCTTTTTAACCGGTTTTTAAGGAATGTCTGTTGAAATTTTGCTCCAACAATCGATTGTGTAATATCAACAATCGATTGTCAGGCAGATTTTCAGGAGCGTTTTCTGGAACTAAAAGCAACGGTCTATTGCTCCATTTTCTCTATAAAACACTCTCTGAAAATCATTTTTAAAACACAACAACACTGCAGAAAAATTACAAAGCATACATTACATTCTTGTGATTAAAATTTCATATATTACATTGTTTTTTTTGAGAGCCAAGATTATTGATTAAGTTGTTGTGTTCTTGAGCCATATATTTTGTACTCATAATCCACTCTTTGAGAGAGTTCTTGTAAAGTGAGTAAAAGAGTGTTCTTGTTAAACACTTGTAGTAAGAAGAAGTGTTATATTTCTTCTTGTAAAGTCTTAGGGATAGGTTTCCTTAAGCGGGTTGGTTGAGGCTTGTGTTGTATCAAGTTCTCAAGTTGTAAAGGTTCGTTAGGCACCCGGAAGCTTAACAATTGAAGTCTTTGAGGTGAGGAACCTCCGAGCAAATTGAAGTCTTTGAGGTGAGGAACCTCCGAGCAAATTGAAGTCTTTGAGGTGAGGAACCTCCGAGCAAATTGAAGTCTTTGAGGTGAGGAACCTCCGAGCAAATTGAAGTCTTTGAGGTGAGGAACCTCCGAGCAAATTGAAGTCTTTGAGGTGAGGAACCTCCGAGCAAATTGAAGTCTTTGAGGTGAGGAACCTCCGAGCAAGTGTTTGAGATTTGTGTGATTCAAGTCTCAAGTGTAAAGGTTTGTTGGGCACCTTAAGCTTGACAAGGTTGTTAGTGGAAATCTCGAGAGAGTCTCTCGGGGACTGGACTAACCACAAAGTGTGGCCAACCAGTATATATCGTGGTGTAATTTATTTTTACTGCATTTGTTTATTTCCTGCAAAGTTTAAATTCCGCAAGAAAACACCAAATTTTATTAATACGCTATTCACCCCCCCTCTAGCGTAGAGCGTTATTTCTAACATCTTTCAGCTTCTCATTTTCTAAAACTAGTTTTTCTAAATCCTTTTCTTTCAAAGAAAGCTGTTTTTGAAAATCTTTTTCTTTTAGGGAAGCATTTTCTTTTATGCTCTTGACAGTTTTTGAAGCCTTAATAAATTCAGTATATAGCTCATCAAAAGCAGTTCGCATTTCTTCAAGAGTAAAGAAGTTTTTAGAAGAGATTTGACATACCTCATCTTGCTTGTCTTCTTGCGCCATAAGACAAAGGTTTGCGGCTTCGTCTTCTTCTTCTTCGCTTGAATCATCTCCGGAGTCTCCTCCCCAAGAAATGTATGCACGTTGCTTCTTAAAAGGTTTCTTCTCCTTTTTGATGTTTGGGCAATTTGATTTGATGTGCCCGGTTTCACCGCATTCATAGCACTTTATTTGTTCGCCTTGCTTTTTGCCCTTTCGTTCATACTCCTTTCGCATGAACTTTTGAAATCTTTTGATAACGAGTCCAAACTCGTTGTCTCCGTCCTCATCAACTTGAGGTTGGCTTGTGCTTGCCTTAAGCGCTATTCTTTGCCTCCTTTGATCATCAACAAGAGGGTTAAGTATACAGACTCATAAGTCTTAAGGTTACCTCTTAATGCGTCGATGGTGACATTTGAGACGCCAATGGATTCTTGGATTGCGTCGGCCTTTGATCGCCATGCCGGAGTGAGACTTCTAAGAATTTTTCGAACAAGTTCTCTATCCGTGAATGTATTCATGAGATCATGTAGATCATTTACGATTATTGAAAATCGTTCAAACATTTCATCCACCTTTTCACCTTCCTTCATGTGAAATAATTCATAAGCATGGGTTAGGAAATCAATTTTGGCTTCCCTTACCTGGTCCGTACCTTCGTACGTAATTTCCAGCTTGTCCCACATTTCCTTTGCCGTTGTGCAACACGATATTTTCCTGTAATCGTCAGCATTTACAGCACAATATAATAAATTAATTGCATTAGCATTATTTTGCACCTTTCGGATATCATCCGCGTCATATTCTTCTTCGGACTTGGGAACCCATTCGTTTTCAACCTTTTTGGTTGGAATTTGATTTCCCTTTGTTATCACCTTCCGAAGAAGAAAATTGTTTGCTTGAACGAAGATTTTCATCCTCTCCTTCCAGTACGTATAGTTTGTACCGTTGAATAGAGGTGGTCGTGTGGAGCATTGTCCTTCATCAATTCCTGCAAAAGAGTCACGAGTAGAAGCCATGGATGGTTCTCTCGAACTGTTAAGTCTTCAGAGAGTTGGGTTCTGATACCAATTGTTAGAAAATACGCTTAACGCTAGAGGGGGGTGAATAGCGTTTAATAAAAATTAGCATAAACTTGCGGAATTAAAAAATTTGCAGGAAGTAAATAAGTGCGATAAATAATAAAGTACGCACCGATGTATTCTGGTTCACCACAACACGTGGCTAGTCCAGTCCCCGAGAGACTCTCTCGAGATTTTCGACTAACTTGTCAAGCTTACGGGTGCTCAACAAACCTTTACAACTTATGGACACACGCCTTAACACCTTTGCTCGGAGATACAACACTCCAAGACGTCAACCAAGGAAACACAAGTTCCTTACAACAAGAGAATCACAATTCTCTAACAAGTGTACAAAACACTAAACACTCAAACAATACACTCCTTAATGAGTAGATATGAGTAAAAGAAGTAAGCTCAAGATCACAACAACTATGGACAAGACTTTGGCTCTCAAAAGCTTTATGAAATGAATATAAAATGATAAACAATAGTATGCAAGCTTATAGCAATAAAATGATCAGTTGTTGTATGTTGTTGTGTTTAAAACACTGAAATGAAGCTGTATTTATAGTTGAAAAACTTGGCATTACCGTTGCCTAATTGCCAATTAAGAGTTGCTGATTTTACTGTGTGACAATCGATTATTTGCCAATCGTTCCAGAAATCAATCCCAGATTTTACTCTTAACAATTGATTGTCCAAGATCAACAATCAATTATTGGTAACGTTCAAAAAATCATTTTCAATTTTTACGCAAAACAATCGATTATACAAAATCAATAATCGATTATTCAGCAACGTTCAAAAAATCCTTTCCAAATTTTAATTTCAACAATCGATTGTACAAAATCAACAATCGATTATTCAGCAACGTTCAAAAAATCTTTTCCAGATTTTAGTTTCAACAATCGATTGTACAAAATCACAATCGATTACCTGACGGTATTTGAAAACTTTACGACAACGGTCAGCTTCACAATCGATTGCGCAATGTTAACAATCGATTATTTATCAGACTTTGAAAATCATTTTAGACACTGCCTCGTGACAATCAATTGTTATATACTCAAAATCGATTATTTAATAACTTTGAAAAAGTCTGGAAGACACTGCCTCAACACAATCGATTGTCATATGTTCACAATCGATTATTTTGTGACTTTGAAAAAGTCTGGAAGACACTGCCTCAACACAATCGATTGTCATATGTTCACAATCGATTATTTTGTGACTTTGAAAAATCTGATGGACAGTGTCTCTTCACAATCGATTATTCTGAGTTTTGAAAAACTTTGATGTACACTGCCTCATCACAATTGATTGTCATAAGGTTCACAATCGATTGTCATGCAGGTTTGAAAAACCTGATGCTCACTGCCTTAACACAATCGATTGTCATTTAGTTCACAATCGATTGTCATGCAGGCTTGGCTTAACATAATCGATTATCATAAGTACATAATCGATTATCTTAGTCCAGATTTTAGAGGCATGTTTAAAAATCATTTTGACTGAAGTATATATGCATGATTTAAAATCATTTAGCATTAAATAAATATGCATGATTTTGTAAAAATAATTTTACGAGAGAAGCCATGTCATGAGTCAAGTTGTCGGATCAAGATCACAATTAAGAACGACTCATTTAAACTATAAAATTTGTATTGTGCTTGAATATCGTTATCCACCAATTGTGCGCATGTACTTGAACTTCGTCATATATCAATTTGCACTTGTTTGTCATTCATCAAAACCTACATATAAGAACACACGTTTTAGTATAAAGCCTTGAGAACGTGTTTCCAACAATATGTTTACCAAGTATATGTTGACAATGATTAAGACAAGAATGTAGAGAAATTAGTATAATAATAAATAAGTAATAATGAGAACAATGATTAAGAATTTAACTATTATATGAAAGTTATGAGATTTTGCATGTTAAAAAGAAAACAAGGGTATGAGTGGTGGAGGCAAGATCTGTTGGAAGAGGATTGATATTAATATTTGGAGGGAGGCATTTAGGCTAAGGGAATTTTGGCAGAGTAGAAAGATTTTGGAGAAGAGAAACTTCTATTTCTCAAACTTGTTTTTGATTTTTTTGGCTTAATACAAAATGAGCAATCCTACACCTATTTATACTTGGCCACTTCCTTAATCAGTGGCCAAGATTTATCCAACACAAGTTTAATCTAATAGCTACAAATCACCTTCTACACAATTCTACAAAAATATCCACTCTCTAGACCACTCTTTATTTTTCATAATTTCTTAATCCCAAATAATTATTACAAAATCAAGTTTATTTTCATTTTATTTTCAACGGACTTCACGTACTCTACTTGTACATCCTTTCTTGTGATGCACTCTCTTATGTAGTGATAGCGTGTGTCAATATGCTTGCTTCGATCATGGAACACCGGATTTTTCGCCAATGCCAACTTCGACTTATTATCCACGCAAATTGTAGTTGGATCTTCTTGTGGCCATCCGAGCTCCTTTAGCAAACTTCGCATCCAAATTGCATGACATACACAGGAGGTAACGGCAACGTACTCAGCTTCACATGTGGATAGACTGACAATTGGTTGTTTCTTGGACATCCAAGTGAAGGCGGTGTCTCCCATGAAGAACACGAAGCCCGTGGTACTTTTTCTATCATCAATGTCTCCGGCCCAATCGCTATCGCTATAACCAACAAGCTTATAATCATTAGAAGTTGAATAGAACAAGCCAAAGTTTATTGTACCTTTGAGGTAGCGGAGAATTCTTCTTGCAGCCTTCAAGTGTGTAGTAGTTGGATTCTCCATGTAGCGACTTATGAGGCCGGTGGCGTAGTGAATGTTGGGTCTCGTGCAAGTCAAATATCGTAAGCTCCCAACTAAGCTCTTGAACATCGTCGTGTCCACTTTCTCAGCTTCATCATGCTTCGACAACTTGATCCCTCACTCCACCGGTGTGTTGACTGGGTTACAATTCCCTGTGAGATGAAAATTCCATCCTCAAGTTGTTTGACTTAAATGGCAAGATAGTATGCCATAAGCCCGATGTCGGTCATCTCGAACTCTTTAGCCATCGCTTGCTTGAACTCATCGATCATCCTTTGGTTATTTCCTGCAAAGATTAAATCATCCACGTACAAGAAAAGGATCAAGATATCTCCATATTTCATCTTGGCATAGAACGCATGCTCATGTGGGCATTTGGTGAAGTCATTTTCTTGCAAGTACTTGCCAATCCTACTGTTCCACGCCCTTGGTGCTTTCTTTAGTCCATATAACGCCTTCTTCAATCTTAAGACTTTGTCTTCCTACGTCTTCACCTCATAGCCCATAGGTTGTCGGATGTAAACTTCTTCCTCAAGGACTCCATTCAAGAACGCCGAATTTACATCCATTTGGTGTATCTTCCATTTATTTTGAGCTGCCAGAGAAATGATTAGTCTTACAGTTTCTAAATGGGCTACAGGGGCAAATACCTCGTCATAGTCGATGCCGGCTCTTTGGCTGTATCCTTTTGCAGCAAGCCTCGCCTTGTATCTTTTGATTTCTCCCTTACAGTTTTTCTTTGCCTTCTACACCCATTTGACATCGATCGCCTTTTTCCCTTTTGGAAGTGAAGTCATATCCCAGGTGTCGTTCTTTTCGATGGACTGGATCTCCTCATCCATTGCATCTCGCCATTTCTTACTTTGTACGGCTTCTTCAAAGGTAACTGGTTCACAATCAGCAAATAGACAAAAAAGAGTTAGGTCCTCTAACCTTTCAGTGTCTTCATAAATGTCTTCCAAACTCCTTGCGCGTTCCTCGCTCCTTTCATTCAGAAACGATGGTGGCGAGTCATCTTGAAATGCTGTTGGCGAGGTAGGTGGAGTAGTTAGCTCTCGCTGGGCATCCTCTGCTGTAGATCTTTGTTCTTCTTCTTCATTTGGAATAATGGAATTAAAGTCGTCGTGAGAACCAAAATTCCATTCTCCTTCTTCATCAAACTCCACGTCCCGACTTATCACAAGCTTGTTAGTATCTGGATTATATAATTTGTAGCCTTTGGAGTTGGAATCATACCCGATAAAGATAAACGCCTTACTTTTGTCATCAAGCTTGCTCCGTGTCTCGACAGGTACATGTGCATATACATTGCTTCCAAAGACTCTTTGATGGGAGATTCCTGGCTTCCTTCCACTCCAAGCTTCTTGTGGTATCTTTCCCCACACGCTCCATGTTGGTGATCAGTTGAGTAGATAGACTGCACACGCTACTGCTTCGGCCCAGAATTCCTTTGGTAGCTTCTTGCTCTTTAGCATACTCCGCGCCATGTCTATAATTGTCCGGTTCTTCCTTTCCGCCACTCCATTTTGTTGGGGGGACCTTGGTACCGTTTGTGGACGCCTTATTCCATGCTCCTCGAAAAAGTTCTGGAAATCTCTATAAGTGAACTCGCCTCCACGATCGGATCTCATGGCCTTTATGAGTAGTCAACTTTCTTTCTCCACTGCCGCTTTGAATTTCTTGAATACTTCAAATGCCTCCGATTATTGCTTCAAGAAATACACCATGTCTTTCTAGAAAAATCATCAATAAATAGAAGGAAATAGTTGCTTTTACCGAGGGACCATGGCTTGATAGGACCACATATGTCGGTATGTATGAGCTCCAATGGCTTATTTGGGATCTCGAGCTTGACTCGTTTGAAAAACTCTTCCGAAATTGCTTTCCGAGTAGGCATCCTTTGCACAATTGATCGGGGTGGCTAATGGATGGTAGTCCTCGCACCATGTCCTTTTTGGATAGTACCTCCAAGCCTCCAAAATTCAAGTGCCCAAATCGAAGATGCCAAAGCCAACATACATCTTTGTAGCAAGCTTTAAGACACTTTGCAACATCATTTTGAATGTTCAACAAGAACATTCTATTTTTGTACATAGGCACCTTAGTGATTAAATTATTTTTATTATCTCTTATGGAAAGACTATGATCTTTCATGTGAATGTCATAGCCCTTTCTAAGAGTTGCCCCAAACTCAATATATTATTTTTCATGTTGGGCACATAGTAGACATTTGAGATAAATTGGTGATTTCCATTCTTCAAGCGGATTAGGAAGTTACCTTTGCCTTTCACTGGTATTTTGGATTCATCACCAAAAGAAACATTACCACTCACCGATTCGTCAAGCTCCAAGAACATGCTCCTCTTCCACACATATGGTTGCTCGCCCCGGTGTCAAGGTACCAAGTGTTGTCTTGTCTCCCTTCTTCTCCTTTGTATGCTAGAAGTAGGGTCAGGTCTTTTTGGCCCTTATCCTCCACAAGGTTAGCGGTCTCTTCGTCTTTGGTTTGAGACCCTCTACATTGTGAAGCATAGTGTCCATATTTTTGACAAGAATAACATTTGATTTGAGATTTATCGTACCTTGCACCTTGGTTGCCTCTCCCACGACTTGGGCATTCTCTTCTTTCTTCATTGTTGTTGAAACCTCCTCGTCCACGTCCATGGCCTCGACATCGTCCACGACCACGACCTTTCCATATTGACCTCGTCCATTTCCGATATTTTCTTCCTTATCTTTTATTTGCATCATGAATAATTGCTCCACTATATCTTGTTTTTTCTTAGGCTTTTCTTCATATGCTTGTAAGGATCTCATTAATTGATCAATCGACATCTCCTCCAAATTTTTAGTTTCTTCAATAGTTATGAAAATATGCTCGAATTTGGAAGTTAATGACCGGAGTATCTTCTCAATAATTCTAACATCTTCCAATTTTTCACCATTTCTTTTCATTTGATTTGAAGCCACCAAAACTCTTGAAAAATAGTCGGAAATGGACTCCCTTTCTTTCATATGTAAAGACTCAAATTCTCCTCTTAATGTTTGGAGACGTACCTTCTTTACTTACTCGGCACCGTTGCAATACGTTTGGAGTTTCTCACACGCTTCCTTAGCAGTGGTTGCACTTGAGATCTTCTCGAACCCATCATCATCCAATGCTTGGTAGATGAGGTAGAGAGCTTTCTTGTCTCTCTTTCTTGAATCCTTCAAACTATCCTTTTGAGTTTGGGATTGTAGATTCATCTCGGGGCTCATTGTAGCCTTTCTCTACAATATCCCAAACATCATGTGCACCTAGGAGAGCCTTCATCTTGATACTCCAATTATCATAGTTGCTCTTGTTGAGCATAGGAACTTGGAAGGATGCAACACCATTTGCCATGATTTTAGAAATTTTTGGTTAGAATCTTGTGGCTCTGATACCACTTTGTTGGAAGAGGATTGCTATTAATATTTGGAGGGAGGCTTTTAGGCTAAGGGAATTTTGGAAGAGTAGAAAGATTTTGGAGAAGAGAAACTTTTATTACTCAAACTTGTTTTTGATTTTTTTGGCTTAATACAAAATGAGCAATCATACACCTATTTATTCTTGGCCACTTCCTTAATCAATGGCCAAAATTTATCCAACACAACTTTAATCTAATGACTAAAAATCACCTTCTACACAATTCTACAAAAATATCTACTCTCTAGATCACTCCATACTTATCTATATCATTTTACTATTCTAAAGATATTTCTAGAGCACATTTCTAGAACATAGGCCAAATGGGCTCACATTCTAGAAAATATGCTAATTGGGCTCTTTATTTTTCATAATTTCTTAAGCCCAAATAATTATTACAAAATCAAGTTTATTTTAATTTTATTTTCAACAAGAACGCCATGAAAGAGGTTTAAATTATTTTTTATTGCTAGTGGGAATTTGAACCCGTGACCTAATGAAAATTTTTTGAACTCCCTTGACTACTAAATTATACTTTTGGGTTATTTTAAGGGAGTTCCAAACTTAAAATATAGAGGTTAAAAATAAATTTTGCCTTATATATAGAGTGTAATATTTTGGCGAAGGGCGTTCGGGTGAACCTCCTTCCGCCCCTTAAATTCGCCTATGAATGGTATAAGTACGTGAAGTTCATCAGGAACGTCTAGAATTGAAGCGTTACAGTGCCTCGTTTGGCATTTAATTGTGTATCATTTTTTTTATTAATTAAATCGATGGTTGACTTTGATTTTGACTTGTCTTAATATTATGAAAACAATTCACTTACACTAATTAGAATATTTTATTCAATATTTTGGATAGATTGAAGCCATTCCATTTGGTTGGTGTTTTAGACATTACAAAGTTAAAAAACTTTCCGTCAGCAAGGTAAGTGGGACTTTAAACTTTGATTCTTGTTTTTCCAAAATCCATTTTGAAATTATATTTGATTCTTCACTGCCGTTTACGACATGTCCATAGTATCGATTGTGATGAGATATTTAATGTTGTTGTTGAATATTTAATTAGACTTTATGTGTAGTTATATGGTTAAATAATTTCCGTGCATATTATGTTTGTGCTCGTTGTGTGTGTATTTTCTAACAGTTGTTCAAGGGATATTCAAAGTTGTGGGTTGAAGATCTTATTGGGTTATATATACATATAATTCACTCCTTACATGCATGTCCATGCAAATACTATTGATAAGGATGAGACTAGTGGTTGAAGAGTAAGTGAGCAGATTCTGTTGCTAAGATGAGCCGCCACATTACTCGAGGAGGCTATTTTTTCAGCTTTTCGTATTTATGTCTTTCATTTCTTTTGAGGTTTGCGTGTCGGACAATGAAATTGACCTAACTCTTTAGATGCTCCAGGATCTTAGTATAGAATTTTGGTTAGAGATTTATTGCTTGAGTGTTCACCAGATTTTACAAATAAATTATATTTTTAGTTGGATAATTATTTTACATTTAGTAATTTTTAATGTATTTAGACTTGTACGTATTTCACTCAAGGATTATATAAATGTTAAGAATACATAAATTTGTTGGCATGATATATGGTGTTAGTTGTGTGTCAATCAATCTAGGAATAGATTGGGATGTGACAGCCGTTCATTTTAATTTCTATTGGATGGAGCCATTGGGCATCTGGCCCTATGAGTCCCTTATAGAAAGTCAAATGTTATGCATGGATACGATTGTTTGTGCTAAACTTCCATAATAGCCAAGAAACATAATCACCCTTGTAATTTTTATTACTCCTATTCCCCCAATGCTCACAAATAGTCATTTGAAATTTAACCAGTGCTAGATAATTGATATCACACAGAGTCGGATCTAAGAATTAAAATGTATAGGTTCCTAGTTCATACCACAACTTTAAATAAATATATCATACTAGTCGAACTAAGATACAAGTACCAATATCAACATATATTTACAAAATAACAAAATACTTAAAGACAACCTATAAAAATAAATATTTTTATTACAATTGTACTTGGTGACTTGTCATGTTGTAAAAATGATCAATGATCGCATCATTTAGTACACTTTCAAATGCTTCCTCCTCTATATAACAAACTAAACAATCATTCAAAAATTCATCACCAATTTTGCTTCGCAAGTCACTTTTAATGTACTTCATCGAAGAAAAAGCTCTTTCTACCATAGCGACATGCAATATCAAACTTAACTTCACAAGCAAATAGACAAGTCTCAGAATGGTATCAGAATGGAACTAATACTGAAGGAAATCAAAATGAAATTGAAAAGGCCTTATTGATTTTCGGATTAACAAATTATTAACGCCCAAAGTTATGAAACCAAACAGATCAATCAACTAGAATTCAAATCAAGAAAACAAAGAGGAATAAATTCGACTACTATGGTAGAAAGAATCCAAGTAATAAAGTATATCTGCTTATACGCTTCAGTAGTATAGTGAATTAATATAAGTAATATGTTTTCCATGTATATGTTGACAATGATTAAGACAAGAATGTAGAAAAATTAGTATAATAATAAATAAGTAATAATGAGAACAATGATTAAGAATTTAACCATTATATGAAAGTTATGAGAATTTGTACGTTAAAAAGAAAACAAGGGTATCAGTGGCGGAGCAGGATCTCCACGAAGGAGGTTCAAATTTTTTTTATAGCTAGTGGAAATTGTACCCATGACCTTATGAAATTTTTTTGAACCCCCCTTGACTACTAAATTACACTTTTGGGTTATTTTAAGGGAGTTCAAAACTTAACATATACAGGTTAAAAATAAATTTTCCCTTATATATAGAGAGTAATATTTTGGCGAAAGGGGTTCGGGTGAACCTCCTTCCGTCCCCCTAAATTCGACTCTAAATGGTATAAATAAGTGAAGTTCATCTGGGACGTCTAGAATTGCAGCGTTACAGTGCCTCGTTTGGCTTTTAATTGTGTATAAATTTTTTTATTAATTAAATCCATGGTTGACTTGGATTTTGACTTGTCTTAAAATTATGAAAACAATTCACTTAAACTAATTAGAATATTTTATTCAATATTTTGGATTGATTGAAGCAATTCCATTTAGTTGGTGTTTTAGACATTACAAAGTTAAAAAACTTCCCGTCAGCAAGGTAAGTGGGACATTAAACTTTGATTCTTGTTTTTCCAAAATTCATTTTGAAAGTATATTTTGTCTATACAGTCCATGTGTTTGGACGAGCATATGCTTGGCAAAAACGGTGATCATCGACCAGCCACAAATATATATATTATTTTATGAAAAAGCTAAAAATATTTAATAAGTGATTTGTGGTATGGCATTGCCTCATGCTATGGTGTTGGGGCGTTAGAAATTTATTTCTTCGCTGATGTAATATTTTTGGGCCATTGGAGTATACTACCGTGATAGGTTTGGAGAATGTTGCCGTGGAGTTGTCAGAGTGTTTGGTTAATTTCCTTCACTGCCGTTTATGACAAGTCCATAGTATCGATTGTGATGATATATATAATGTAGTTGTTGAATATTTATTTAGACTTTATGTGTAGTTATATGGTTAAATAATATCTATGCATATTATGTTTGCGCTCGTTGTGTGTATGTATTTGCTAATACTTGTTCAAGGGGTATTCAAAGTTGTGGGTTGAAGATCTTATTGGGTTATATTTACATATAATTCACTCCTTACATGCATGTCCATGCAAATACTACTGAGAAGGATGAGACTAGTGGTTGAAGAGTAAGTGAGCGGATTCTGTTGCAGAGATGAGTCGCCACATTACTCGAGGAGGGTATTTTTCAGCTTTCCGTATTTATGTCTTTCATTTCTTTTGAGGTTTGCATGTCGGACAATGAAATTGACCTAACTCTTATGATTCTCCAGGATCTTAGTATAGAATTTTGGTTAGAGATTTATTACTTGAGTGTTCACCAGAATAAACAAATAAATTATATTTTTAGTTGGATAATTATTTTACATTTAGTAATTTTTTTAATGTATTTAGACTTGTACGTATTTCACTCAAGGATTATACAAAGGTTAAGAGTACATAAATTTGTTGGCATGATATATGATGTTAGTTGTGTGTCAGTCAATCTAGGAATAGATTGGGATGTGACAGCCGTCCATTTTAACTTCTATTAAATGGAGCCATTGGGCGTCTGACCTATGAGTCCCTTGTAGAAAGACCAATGTTCTGCATGGATACGATTGTTTGTGCTAAACTTCCATAATAGCCAAGAAACATAATCACCCTTGTAATTTTTATTATTCCTATTCCTCCAACGCTCACAAAAAGTCATTTGAAATTTAACCAGTGCTAGATAACTGATATCACACAGAGTCGGATCTAAGAATTAAAATGTATGGGTTCCTAGTTTATACCACAACTTTAAATAAATATATCTTACTAGTCGAACTAAGATACAAGTATCAATATCAACATATATTTACAAAATAACAAAATACTTAAAGACAACATATAAATATAAATATTTTTATTACAATTGTACTCGATGACTTGTCATGTTGTAAAAATGATCAATGATCGCATCATTAAGTACACTTTCAAATACTTCCTCCTCTATATAATAAACTAAACAATCATTCAAAAATTCATCACCAATTTTGCTTCGCAAGTCACTTTTAATGTACTTCATCGAAGAAAAAGCTCTTTCAACCATTGCAGTAGCGAGATGCAATATCAAACTTCACTTCACAAGCAAATAGACAAGTCTCAGAATGGTATCAGAATGGAACTAATACTGAGCGAAATCAAAATGAAATTGAAAAGGCCTTATTGGTTTTCAGATTAACTAATTATTAACATCCAAAATTATGAAACCAAACAGATCAATCAACTAGAATTCAAAGCAAGAAAACAAAGAGGAATAAATTCGACTACTATGATAGAAAGAATCCAAGTAATAAAGTATATCTACTTATACGCTTCAGTAGTATAGTGAATTAATATAAGTAATATTTTTACCATGTATATGTTGACAATGATAAGACAAGAATGTAGAAAAATTAGTATAATAATAAATAAGTAATAATGAGAACAATGATTAAGAAATTTAACCACTATATGAAAGTTATGAGATTTTGCATGTTAAAAAGAAGACAAGGGTATCAGTGGCGGAGGCAGGATCTTCACGAAAGAGGTTCAATTTTTTTTTATAGCTAGTGGGAATTGAACCCGTGACCGTATGAAATTCTTTTGTACCCCCCTTGATTACTAAATTACACTTTTGGGTTATTTTAAGGGAGTTCAAAACTTAACATATAGAGGTTAAAAATAAAATTTGCCTTATATATAGAGTGTAATATTTTGGCGAAAGGGGTTCCGGTGAACCTCCTTCCGCCCCCTAAATTCGACTCTAAATGGTATAGGTACGTGAAGTTCATTTGGGACGTCTACAATTTCAGCGTTACAGTGCCTCGTTTGGCTTTTAATTGTGTATAAATATTTTTATTAATTAAATCCATGGTTGACTTGGATTTTGACTTGTCTTAAAATTATGAAAACAATTCACTTAAACTAATTAGAATATTTTATTCAATTTTTTTGGATAGATTGAAGCCATTCCATTTAGTTGGTGTTTTAGACATTACAAAGTTAACAAACTTCTCATCAGCAAGGTAAGTGGGACTTTAAACTTTGATTCTTGTTTTTCCAAAATCCATTGTGAAAGTATATTTTATCTATACAGTCCATGTGTTTGGACGAGCATATGCTTGACAAAAACGGTAATGTTCCACCAGCCACAAATGTATATATTATTTTTTGAAAAAGCTAAAATTATTTAATAAGTGATTTGTGGTATAGCATAGCCTAATGCTATGGTGTTGGGGCGTTAGAAATTTATTTTTTCGCAGATGTAATATTTTTGGGCCATTGGAGTATACTACCTTGATAGGTTTGGAGAATGTTTCCGTGGAGTTGTCAGAGTGTTTGGTTAATTTCCTTCACTGCCGTTTATGACAAGTCCACAGTATCGATTGTGATGAGATATATAATGTTGTTGTTGAATATTTATTTAGTTTTTATGTGTAGTTATATGGTTAAATAATTTCTGTGCATATTATGTTTGTTCTTGTTGTGTGTGTGTATTTTCTAACACTTGTTCCAGGGGTATTCAAAGTTGGGGGTTGAAGATCTTATTGGGTTATATTTTACATATAATTCAATCCTTACATGCATTTCCATGCAAATACTATTGATAAGGATGAGACTAGTGGTTGAAGAGTAAATGAGCGGATTCTGTTGCTGAGATGAGCCGCCACTTTACTCGAGGAGGCTATTTTTCAGCTTTTCGTATTTATGCCTTTTATTTCTTTTGAGGTTTGCATTTCGGACAATGAAATTGACCTAACTCTTTAGATGCTCTAGGATCTTAGCATAAAATTTTGGTTAGAGATTTATTGCTTAAGTGTTCACCAGATTTTACAACTAAATTATATTTTTAGTCGGATAATTATTTTACATTAAGTAACTTTTAATGTATTTAGACTTGTACGTATTTCTCTCAAGGATTATATAAAGGTTAAGAGTACATAAATTTGTTTGCATGATATATGGTGTTAGTTGTGTGTCAGTCAATCTGGGAATAGATTGGGATGTGACAGCCGTTCATTTTAATTTCTATTGGATGGAGCCATTGGGCGTCTGACCCTATGAGTCCCTTAGAAAGTCCAAAGTTCTGCATTGATATGATTGTTTGTGCTAAACGTCCATAATAGACAAGAAACATAATCACCCTTGTAGATAACTGATATTACACAGAGTCGGATTTAAGAATTAAAATGTATAGATTCCTAGTTCGTACCACAACTTTAAATAAATATATCATACTAGTCGAACTAAGATACAAGTATCAATATCAACATATATTTACAAAATAACAAAATACTTAAAGACAACATATAAATATAAATATTTTCATTACAATTGTACTCGGTGACTTGTCATGTTCTAAAAATGATCAATGATCGCATCATTAAGTACACTTTCAAATACTTCCTCCTCTGTATAACAAACTAAACAATCATTCAAAAATCATCACCAATTTTGCGTCGCAAGTCACTTTTAATGTACTTTATTGAAGAAAAAGCTCTATCTACCATTGCACTAGCGATATGCAATATCAAGCTTAACTTCACAAGAAAATAGACAAGTCTCAGAATGGTATCAGAATGGAACTAATACTGAACGAAATCAAAACGAAATTGAAAAGGCCTTATTGATTTTCAGATTAACAAATTATTAACACCCAAAATTATGAAACCAAGCAGATCAATCAACTAGAATTCAAAGAAAGAAAGGAAAGAGGAATAAATTCGACTACTATGATAGAAAGAATCCAAGTAAAAAAGTATATCTACTTATAAGCTTCAGTAGTATAGTGAATTTAACCATTATATGAAAGTTATGAGATTTTGCATGTTAAAAAAAAAACAAGGGTATCAGTGGCGGAGGCAGGATCTCCAGGAAAGAGGTTTAAATTTTTTCTTATAGCTAGTGGGAATTGAACCCGTGACCTTTTGAAAATTTTTTGAGCCCTCCTTGACTACTAAATTACACTTTTGGGTAATTTTAAGGGAGTTCAAAACATAACATATAGAGGTTAAAAATAAATTTTGCCTTATATATAAAGTGTAATATTTTGGCGAAGGGGGTTCGGGTGAACCTCCTTCCGCCCCCTAAATTCCCCTCTAATTGGTATATGTACGTGAAGGTCATCTGGGCCGTCTAGAATTTCAGCGTTACAGTGCCTCGTTTGGCTTTCAATTGTGTATCAATTTTTTTATTAATTAAATCGACGGTTGACTTTGATTTTGACTTGTCTTAAAATTATTAATACAATTCACTTAATCTAATTAGAATATTTTATTCAATATTTTGGATAGATTGAAGCCATTCCATTTGGTTGGTGTTTTAGACATTACAAAGTTAAAAAACTTTCCTTCAGCAAGGTAAGTGGGACTTTAAACTTTGATTCTTGTTCTTCAAAAATCCATTTTGAAAGTATATTTTATCTATACATTCCATGTGTTTGGACGATCATATTCTTGGCAGAAACAGTAATCTTCGACCAGCCACAAATGTATATATTATTTTTAGAAAAAGCTAAAATTATTTAATAAGTGATTTGTGGTATGGCATAGCCTCATGCTATGGTTTTGCGGCGATAAAAATTTATTTCTTAGCTGCTGTAACACTTTTGGGCCATTGGAGTATACTAGCGTGATAGGTTTGGAGCATGTTGCCGTGGAGTTGTCAGAGTGTTTGGTTAATTTCCTTCACTGCCGTTTACGACAAGTCCATAGTATCGATTGTGATGAGATATATAATGTTGTTGTTGAATATTTATTTAGACTTTATGTGTAGTTATATGGTTAAATAATTTATGTGCATATGATGTTTGTGCTCGTTGTGTGTGTGTATTTTCTAACACTTGTTCCAGGGGTATTCAAAGTTGTGGGTTGAAGATCTAATTGGGTTATATTTACATATAATTCACTCCATACATACATGTCCATGCAAATACTACTGATAAGGATGAGACTAGTGGTTGAAGAGTAAGTGAGCGGATTCTGTTGCTGAGATGAGCCGCCACATTACTCGAGGAGGCTATTTTTCAGCTTTTCGTATTTATGTCTTTTATTTTTTGAGGTTTGCATGTTGGACAATGAAATTGACCTAACTTATTAGATGCTCCAGGATCTTAATATAGAATTTTGGTTAGAGATTTATTGCTTCAGTGTTCACCAAATTTTACAAATAAATTATATTTTTAGTTTGATAATTATTATACATTTAGTAATTTTTAATGTATTTAGACTTGTACGTATTCCTCTCAAGGATTATATAAAAGTTAAGAGTACATAAATTTGTTGGCATGATATATTGTTTTAGTTGTGTGTCAGTCAATCTAGGAATAGATTGGGATGTAACAGCCGTCCATTTTCATGTCTATTGGATGGAGCCATTGGCCGTCTGGCCATATGAGTCCCTTGCAGAAAGTCCAATGTTCTGCATGAATACGATTGTTTGTGCTAGACTTCCATAATAGCCAAGAAACATAATCACCCTTGTAGTTTTTATTACTCATATTCTCCCAACGCTCAAAAATAGTCATTTGAAATTTAACCAATGCTAGATAACTTATATCACATAGAGTCAGATCTAAAAATCAAATGTATGGGTTCCTAGTTCGTACCATAACATTAAATAAATATATCATACTAGTCGAACTAAGATACGAGTATCAATATCAACATATATTTACAAAATTACAAAATACTTTATAACAACATATAAACATAAATATAAATATATTGCATTACAATTGTACTCGGAGACTTGTCATGTTGTAAAAATGATAAATGGTCGCATCATTAAGTACACTTTGGAATATTTCTTCCTCTATATAACAAACTAAACAATCATTCAAAAATTCATCACCAATTTTGCTTCGCAAGTCACTTTTAATGTACTTCATCGAAGAAAAAGCTCTTTCTACCACTACAGTAGCGACATGCAATATCAAACTTAACTTAACAAGCAAATAGACAAGTCTCAGAATGGTATCAGAATGGAACTAATACTGAACGAAATCAAAACGAAATTGAAAAGGCTTTATTGATTTTCGGATTAACAAATTATTAACACCCAAAATTATGAAACCAAACAGATTAATCAACTAGATTTCAAGCAAGAAAACAAAGAGGAATAAATTCGACTACTATGATAGAAAGAATCCAAGTAATAAAGTATATCTACTTATACAGTTCAGTATTATAGTGAATTAATATAAGTAATATGTTTACCATGTATATGTTGACAATGATTAAGACAAAGAATGTAAAGAAATTAGTATAATAATAAAATAAGTAATAATGCGAACAATAATTAAGAATTTAACCATTATATGAAAGTTATTAGATTTTGCATGTTAAAAAAAAAACCAGGGTATCAGTGGCGGAGGCAGGATCCCCACGTAAGAGGTTCAAATTTTTTTTTATAGCTAGTGGGAATTGAACCCGTGACCTTATGAAAATATTTTGAACCCCCCTTGACTACTAAATTACACTTTTGGGTTGTTTTAAGGGAGTTCAAGACTTAACATATAGAGGTTAAAAATAAGTTTTGCCTTATATATAGAGTGTAATATTTTGGCGAAGGGGGTTCGGATGAACCTCCTTCCGCCCCCAAAATTCGCCTCTAAATGGTATAAGTACGTGAAGTTCATCTGGGACATCTAGAATTTCAGCGTTACAGTGCCTCGTTTGGCTTTTAATTGTGTATCAATTTTTTTTATTAATTAAATCGATGGTTGACGATTTTGACTTGTCTTAAAATTATTAAAACAATTAACTTAAACTAAATATAATATTTTATTCAATATTTTGGATAGATTGAAGCCATTCCATTTGGTTGGTGTTTTCGACATTACAAAGTTAAAAACTTTCCGTCAGCAAGGCAAGTGTGACTTTAAACTTTGATTCTTGTTTTTCCAAAATCCATTTTGAAAGTATATTTTATCTATACATTCCATGTGTTTGAACGAGCATATGCTTGGCAGAAATGGTAATCTTCGACCAGCCACAAATATATATATTATTTTATAAAAAAGCTAAAATTATTTAATAAGTGATTTGTGGTATGGCATAGCCTCATGCTATGGTGTTGGGGTGTTAGAAATTTATTTCTTCGCTGCTGTAATATTTTTGGGCCATTGGAGTATACTACCGTGATAGGTTTGGAGCATGTTGCCGTGGATTTTCAGAGTGTTTGGTGAATTTTATCAACTGTTGTTTATGACAAGTCCATAGTATCGATTGTGATGTATATGTTGAGAATGATTAAGACAATAATGTAGAGAAATTAGTATAATAATAAATAAGTAATAATGAGAACAATGATTAAAAGTTTAACCATTATATGAAAGTTATGAGATTTTGCATGTTAAAAAGAAAATAAGGGTATCAGTGGCGGAGGTAGGATCTCCACGAAAGAAGTTCAAATTTATTTTATATAGCTAGTGGGAATTGAACCCGTGACCTTATGAAAATTTTTTGAACCCCCTTGACTACTAAATTACACATTTGGGTTATTTTAAGGGAGTTCAAAACTTAACATATAGAGAATAAAAATAAATTTTGCCTTATATATAGAGTGTAATATTTTGGCGAAGGGGGCTCGGGTGAACCTCCTTCCGCCCCCTAAATTCGCCTCTAAATCGTAGAAGTACGTGAAGTTCATCTGGGACATCCAGAATTTTAGTGTTACAGTGCCTCGTTTGGCTTTTAATTGTGTATCATTTTTTTACTAATTAAATCGATGGTTGACTTTGGTTTTGACTTGTCTTAAAATTATGAATACAATTCACTTAAACTAATTAGAATATTTTATTCAATATTTAGGATAGATTGAAGCCATTCCATTTGGTTGGTGTTTTAGACATTACAAAGTTAAAAAACTTCCCGTCCGCAAGGTAAGTGGGACTTTTAACTTTGATTCTTGTTTTTTTAAAATCCATTTTGAAAGTATATTTTATCTATACAGTCCATATGTTTGGACGAGCATATGCTTGGCAGAATAGGTGATCTTCGATCAGCCACAAATATATATATTATTTTATGAAAAAGCTAAAATTACTTAATAAGTGATTTGTGGTATGGAATAGCCTCATGCTATGGTGTTGGGGCGTTAGAAATTTATTTCTTCGCTGGTGTAATATTTTTGGCCATTGGAGTATACTACCATGATAGGTTTGGAGAATGTTGTCGTGGAGTTGTCAGAGTGTTTGGTTAATTTCCTTCACTGTCGTTTATGACAAGTCCATAGTATCGATTGTGATGAGATATATAATGTTGTTGTTGAATATTTATTTAGACTTTATGTGTAGTTATATGGTTAAATAATTTCTGTGCATATTATGTTTGTGCTTGTTGTGTGTGTGTATTTTCTAACACTTGTTCTAGGGGAATTCAAAGTTGGGGGTTGAAGATCTTATTGGGTTATATTTTACATATAATTCACTCCTTACATGCATGTCCATGCAAATACTATTGATAAGGATGAGACTAGTGGTTGAAGTGTAAGTGAGCAGATTCTGTTGCTGAGATAAGCCGCCCCATTACTCGAGGAGGCTATTTTTCAGCTTTTCATATTTATGCCTTTTATTTCTTTTGAGGTTTGCATGTCGGACAATGAAATTGACCTAACTCTTTAGATGCTCCAGTATCTTAGCATAGAATTTTGGTTAGAGATTTATTGCTTGAGTGTTCACTAGATTTTACAAATAAATTATATTTTTAGTTGGATAATTATTTTACGTTTAGTAATTTTTTTAATGTATTTAGACTTGTACGTATTTGTCTCAAGGATTATATTAAGGTTAAGAGTACATAAATTTGTTTGCATGATATATGGTGTTTGTTGTGTCTCAGTCAATCTATGAATAGATTGGGATGTGACAGCCGTCCATTTTAATTTCTATTGGATTGAGCCATTGGGCGTCTGGCCCTATGAGTCCCTTAGAAAGTCCGATGTTCTGCATGGATACGATTGTTTGTGCTAAACTTCCATAATAGACAAGAAACATAATCACCCTTGTAATTTTTATTACTCCTATTCCCCCAACGCTCACAGATAGTCATTTGAAATTTAACCAGTGCTAGATAACTGATATCACACAGAGTCGGATCTAAGAATTAAAATGTGTAGGTTCCTAGTTCGTACCACAACTTTAAATAAATATATCATACTAGTCGAACTAAGATACAAGCATCAATATCAACATATATTTACAAAATAACAAAATACTTAAGGACAACATATAAATATAAATATTTTCATTACAATTGTACTATGTGACTTGTCATGTTGTAAAAATGATAAATGATCGCATCATTAAGTACACTTTCAAATACTTCCTCCTCTGTATAACAAACTAAACAATCATTCAAAAATTCATCACCAATTTTGCTTCGCAAGTCACTTTTAATGTGCTTTATCGAAGAAAAAGCTCTTTCTACCATTGCACTAGCGAAATGCAATATCAAACTTAACTTCACAAGAAAATAGACAAGTCTCAGAATGGTATCAGAGTGGAACTAATACTAAACGAAATCAAAACGAAATTGAAAAGGCCTTATTGATTTTCAGATTAACAAATTATTAACACCCAAAATTATGAAACCAAACAGATCAATCAACTAGAATTCAAAGCAAGAAAAGAAAGAGGAATATATTCGACTACTATGATAGAAAGAATTCCAACTGATAAAGTATATCTACTTATACGCTTCAGTAGCATAGTGAACAAATATAAGTAATATCTTTACCATGTATATGTTGACAATGATTAAGACAAGAATGTAGAGAAATTAGTATAATAACAAATAAGTAATAACGAGAACAATGATTAAGAATTTAACCATTATATGAAAGTTATGAGATTTTGCATGTTAAAAAGAAAACAAGGGTATCTGTGGCGGAGGCAGGATCACCACGAATGAGGTTCAAAATTTTTTTTATAGCTAGTGGGAATTGAACCCGTGACCTTATAAAAATTTTTGAACTCCCCTTGACTACTAAATTACACATTTGGGTAATTTTAAGGGAGTTTAAAACTTAACAAATAGAAGTTAAAAATAAATTTTGTCTTATATATAGAGTGTAATATTTTGGCGAAGGGGGTTCGGGTGAACCTCCTTCCGCCCCCTAAATTCGCCTCTAAATAGTATATGTACATGAAGTTCATCTGGAACGTCTAGAATTTCAGCGTTACAGTGCCTCGTTTGGCTTTTAATTGTGTATCAATTTTTTTATTAATTAAATCGATGGTTGACTTTGATTTTGACTTGTCTTAAAATTATGAAAATAATTCACTTAAACTAATTAGAATATTTTATTCATTATTTTGGATAGATTGAAGCCATTCCATTTGGTTGGTGCTTTAGACATTACGAAGTTAAAAAACTTTCCGTCAGCAAGGTAAGTGGGACTTTAAACTTTGATTCTTGTTTTTCCAAAATCTATTTTCAAAGTATATTTTATCTATACATTCCAATTCTTTGGACAAGCATATGCTTGGCCGAAACAGTAATCTTCGACCAGTCACAAATATATATATTATTTTATGAAAAAGCTAAAACTATTTAATAAGGGATTTGTGGTATGGCATAGCCTCATGCTATGGTGTTGGGAGTTAGAAATTTATTTCTTAACTGGTGTAACATTTTTGGGCCATTGGAGTATACTAGCGTGATAGGTTTGGAGCATGTTGCCGTGGAGTTGTCAGAGTATTTGGTTAATTTCCTCCACTGCCGTTTATGACAAGTCCATAGTATCGATTGTGATGAGATATAATGTTGTTGTTCATTATTTATTTAGACTTTATGTGTAGTTATATGGTTAAATAATTTATGTGTATATGATGTTTGTGTTCGTTGTGTGTGTGTATTTTTAAACACTTGTTTTAGGGGTATTCATAGTTGTGGGTTTTAGATCTTATAGGGTTATATTTACATATAATTCACTCCTTACATGCATGTCCATGCAAATACTATTGATCAGGATGAGACTAGTGGTTGAAGAGTAAGTGAGCGGATTCTGTTGCTGAGATGAGCCGCCACATTACTCGAGGAGGCTATTTTTCAGCTTTTCGTATTTATGTCTTTCATTTCTTTTGAGGTTTGCATGTCGGACAATGAAATTGACCTAACTCTTTAGATGCTCCAGGATCTTAATATAGAATTTTGGTTAGAGATTTATTGCTTCAATGTTCACCAGATTTTACAAATAAATTATATTTTTAGTTGGATAATTATTTAACATTTAGTAATTTTCAATGTATTTAGACTTGTACGTATTTCTCTCAAGGATTATATAAAAGTTAAGAGTACATAAATTTGTTTGCATGATATATGGTATTAGTTGTGTGTCAGTCAATCTAGGAATAGATTGGGATATAATAGCCGTCCATTTTCATTTCTATTGGATGGAGCCATTGGTTGTCTGGCCATATGAGTCCCTTGTATAAAGTCCAATGTTCTGCATGGATACGATTGATTGTGCTAGACTTCCATAATATCCAAGAAACATAATCACCCTTGTAATTTTTATTACTCCTATTCCCCCAGTGCTCACAAATAGTCATTTGAAATTTAACCAGTGCTAGATAACTTATATCACAAAGAGTCGGATCTAAGAATTAAATGTATGGGTTCCTAGTTCGTACCATTACTTTAAATAAATATATCATACTAGTCGAACTAAGATACGAGTATCAATATCAACATATATTTACAAAATAACAAAATACTTTATGACAACATATAAATATAAATATTTTGCATTACTATTGTACTCGGAGACTTGTCATGTTTTAAAAATGATAAATGATCGCATCATTAAGTACACTTTCAAATATTTCCTCCTTTATATAACAAAGCAAAACAATCATTCAAAAATTCATCCCCAATTTTGCTTCGCAAGTCACTTTAATGTACTTCATCGAAGAAAAAGCTCTTTCTACCACTGCAGTAGTGACATGCAATATCAAACTTAACTTCACAAGCAAATAGACAAGTCTCAGAATGGTATCAGAATGGAACTAATACTGAACGAAATCAAGACGAAATTGAAAAGGCCTTATCGATTTTCGGATTAACAAATTATTAACACCCAAAATTATGAAACCAAACAGATCAATCAACTAGAATTCAAAGCAAGAAAACAAAGAGGAATAAATTCGACTACTATGATAGAAAGAATCCAAGTAATAAAGTATAACTACTTATACAGTTCAGTATTATAGTGAATTAATATAAGTAATATGTTTACCATGTATATGTTGACAATGATTAAGACAAGAATGTAGAGAAATTAGTATAATAATAAATAAGTAATAATGAGAACAATGATTAAGAATTTAACCATTATATGAAAGTTATGAGAATTTGCATGTTAAAAAGAAAACAAGGGTATCAGTGGCGGAGGCAGGATCTCCACGAAGGAGGTTCAAATATTTTTTTTATAGCTAGTGGGAATTGAATCCGTGACCTTATGAAATTTTTTTGAACCCCCCTTGACTACTAAATTACACTTTTGGGTTGTTTTATGGGAGTTCAAAACTTAACATATAGAGGTTAAAAATAAACTTTGCGTTATATATAGCGTGTATAATTTTGGCGAAGGGGGTTCGGGTGAACCTCCTTCCGCCCCAAAAATTCGCCTCTAAATGGTATAAGTACGTGAAGTTCATCTGGGACATCTAGAATTTCAGCGTTACAGTGCCTCGTTTGGCTTTTAATTGTGTATCAATTTTTTTATTAATTAAGTCGATGGTTGACTTTGATTTTGACTTGTCTTAAAATTATTAAAACAATTAACTTAAACTAATTGTAATATTTTATTCAATATTTTGGATAGATTGAAGCCATTCCATTTGGTTGGTGTTTTAGACATCACAAAGTTAAAAAACTTCCCGCCAGCAAGGTAAGTGGGACTTTAAACTTTGATTCTTGTTTTTCCAAAATCCATTTTGAAAGTATATTTTATCTATACAGTCCATGTGTTTGGATGAGCATATGCTTGGCAGAAACGGTGATCTTCGACCAGCCACAAATATATATTTTATTTTATAAAAGCTAAAATTATTTTATAAGTGATTTGTGGTATGGCATAGCCTCATGCTATGGTGTTGGGGCGATAGAAATTTATTTCTTCGCTGGTGTAATATTTTTTGGACATTGGAGTATACTACCTTGATAGGTTTGGAGCATGTTGCCGTGGATTTTCTGAGTGTTTGGTGAATTTCCTTCACTGCCGTTTATGACAAGTCCATAGTATCGATTGTGATGAGATATATAATGTTGTTGTTGAATATTTGTTTAGACTTTATGTGTAGTTATATGGTGAAATAATTTCTGTGCATATTATGTTTGTGCTTGTTGTGTGTGTATTTTCTAACACCTGTTCCAGGGGTATTCAAAGTGGTGGATTGAAGATCTTATTGGGTTATATTTACATATAATTCACTCCTTACATGCATGTCCATGCAAATACTATTGATAAGGATGAGACTAGTGGTTGAAGAGTAAGTGAGAGGATTGTGTTGCTGAGATGAGCCGCCACATTACTCGAGGAGGCTATTTTTTTGATTCTCGTATTTTATGTCTTTCTTTTCTTTTGAGGTTTGCATGTCGGACAATGAAATTGACCTATCTCTTTAGATGCTTCAGGATCTTAGTATAGAATTTTGGTTAGAGATTTATTGCTTGAGTGTTCACCAGATTTTACAAATAAATTATATTTTTAGTTGGATAATTATTTTACATTTAGTAATTTTTAAGGTATTTGGACTTGTACGTATTTCTCTCAAGGATTATATGAAGGTTAAGAGTATATAAATTTGTTGGCAAGATATATGGTGTTAGTTGTGTGTCGGTCAATCTAGGAATAGATTGGGATGTGACAGCCGTCCATTTTAATTTCTATTGGATGGAGCCATTGGGCGTCTGGCCCTATGAGTCCTTTGTAGAAAGTCCAATGTTCTGCATGGATACGATTGTTTGTGCTATACTTTCATAATAGCCAAGAAACATAATCACCCTTGTATTTTTTATTACTCCTATTCCCCCGACGCTCACAAATAGTCATTTGAAATTTAACTAGTGCTAGATAACTGATATCACACAGAGTAGGATCTAAGAATTAAAATGTATGGTTCCTAGTTCGTACCACAACTTTAAATAAATGTATCATACTAGTCTAACTTAGATACAAGTATCGATATCAACATATATATACAAAATAAAAAAAATACTTAATGACAACATATAAATATAAATATTTTCATTATAATTGTACTCGGTGACTTGTCATGTTGTACAAATGATCAATGATCGCATCATTAAGTACACTTTCAAATACTTCCTCCTCTATATAACAAACAAAACAATCATTCAAAAATTCATCACCAATTTTGCTTCACAAGTCACTTTTGATGTACTTCATCGAAGAAAAAGCTCTTTCTACCATTGTAGTAGCAACATGCAATATCAAACTTAACTTCACAAGAAAATAGACAAGTCTCAGAATGGTATCAGAATGGAACTAATACTGAACGAAATCAAAACGAAATTGAAAAGGCCTTATTGATTTTCGGATTAACAAATTGTTAACCCCAATATTATTAAACCAAACAGATGATCAACTAGAATTCAAAGCAAGTAAACAAAGAGGAATAAATTCGACTACTATGATAGAAAGAATCCAAGTAATAAAGTATATCTACTTATACACTTCACTATTATAGTGAACTAATATAAGTAATATCTTTACCATGTATATGTTGACAATGATTAAGACAAGAATGTAGAGAAATTAGTATAATAACAAATAAGTAATAACGAGAACAATGATTAAGAATTTAACCATTATATGAAAGTTATGAGATTTTGCATGTTAAAAAGAAAACAAGGGTATCAGTGGCGGAGGCAGGATCTCCACGAAAGTGGTTGAATTTTTTTTCTTTATAGCTAGTGGGAATTGAACCCGTAACCTTATGAAAATATTTTGAACCACCCTTGACTACTAAATTACACTTTTGGGCTGTTTTATGGGAGTTCAAAACTTAAATATAGAGGTTAAAAATAAATTTTGCCTTATATATAGAGTATAATATTTTGGCGAAGGGGCTTCGGGTGAACCTCCTTCCGCCCCCAAAATTCGCCTCTAAAGGGTATAAGTACCTGACCTCTCCCCTTAGGATATCTTTGTCATTGTTTAAAAGCCTTGGGCACGAGGTGATGGGTGTGTACTTGTGCTAGTTGTTGGAAATTCACCATACTTGGCTTATTTAGAATGTGTTTTCTTCCCATATTTAATTGTTAAAAATGAAACTTCACTTGTTTTGACTTAGGGAAAGCATGTTAGTAATTTATTTGATCTATTTGACTAAATTTCCATATTTTTCTTTCTTATGAAGCATGTTAGATTCTCGACTTTACTTGTTGTTCGTATTTGGATTCCATTATGTTAAATATTGATTTTTTGTGGTGTATTTACTTTTGGGACTACGGGTTAAATTCCCGGGAGATCCTCTGTTATTGGTATGCTGGACTACAGGTTCGATTCTCGGGAGATCCTATGTTATTGGTATGCTGGACAACAGGTTAAATTCCCGGGAGATCCTCTAATATTGACATGACGGACTATGGGTTAAACTCTTGGGAGATCTTATATTGATATGATGGACCACAGGTTCGATTCCCGGAAGATCCTCCGATATTGGTATAAATGGATTGCGGGTTCAATTCCCGGAGCTCTATGTGGAATCCTGACTTTTGAGTGATGTTTCTTGTGTCGTAGTTTGTACTTGTAGTCATTCTGTTTTAATTATTGTCTTGTTAGACATTCGGCATTTACTTCACTATCTACTGTTTATTTATTCTTACATTATTTCTTATGTTCATCTCAGTAGGGCCTCGACCTTCCTCGTCACTACTCCACCAAGTCTAGGCTTGGTACTTACTGAGTACCGATGTGGTGTACTCATGCTACTCTTCTACACACTTTTGTTGTGCAGATACAGATACTACTAGTCGGGAACGCTATTAGTGATCTCAAAGATATACTTGGAGATTTGAGGTTTGCATCTGCCGCGTCCGCATAGCCGAAATGTATCCTTCTATTCTACCTTTAGCTAGTAGTTTCATTCATGTACTCATTTGTTGTGGACACTCCTAGATGTTAGAGCTATATCTTATATTTTACTCTTTAGCTTGTGTTGCCCGTGGGTTTCTGGGTCTTGGAGGTTTTACATTATTTTGAGTCGAAGTGTATGTGCCAGGCGGCACCCAATAAATTTTCTTATGCTATTCATGTTTTATTTATCATTTATCGTAAGGATTGTAAAATTTCCACAACGTTTCAGGCTTACCTGGTCGCAAACACTAGGTGCCGTCATGACAGGTCCACGATTTGTAAACTAGGGTCTTGACAAGTTGGTATCAGAGCTCTAGGTTCATTGGAGTCAAGGGACACATGCGGGCTATATAGAGTCTCGTTGATCGGTACGAAGACATTCATACTTATCTACGGGAGGCTATGTAACTATTTAGGAAAAAATCTTCACTTTATTTGAATTCTTTTCGTGCTATGTTTTTTACCTCGATTCTAAACTTATGTCTTCTCTTCTCTCACAGATGGTGAGGACACGCACGACCTAGGACAATCAAGCACCCGTACCCCCTCCTGCAGCTGCTAGGGGCAGGGGCTTGGGAAAGGGTCGTGGACGTGCGCAGGGTGAACCCAGAGCACCTGCGCGAGCAGCCAAGGTGCCACCAGCAAACCCAGTCAGGACTCACGCACCATAGACGCCCACAGCAACCATTACTCCAGTTGTTCAGGAGGCATTGACGCAGTTTATGAGCATGTATACCACGCTCTCATAGGTAGGGTTGCTTCCACCTCATGCAGTTACGTCCCAAGCCGGGGGAGGAGCCCAGACTCCCGCAGCCCGCACTCCAGAGCAGAGGGTTCACATGGGGCGAATTGCAGATATTATTCATGTCCAGCCTACAATGTCGGTTCAGGCCGAAGATGGGGCATCAGCTTCAAGGGATGAGCATCGTAGATTGGAGTGGTTGAAGAAGTATGACCCTCCTATTTTCAGCGGACTAGCTACAGATGATGCTTGGGGGTTTTTGGAGGATTGACACCACTTTTTCAAACCGTAGGTATTACTGCTTCGAGTGGGGTTTCTTTTGTAGTTTTCCAGCTTTGGGGAGCCGCCTATGCCTGGTGGTGCACTTTTGAGCTACACAGTCCGTACGATGTTGCCTCCCTTACTAGGACGCAGTTTACAGATATGTTTTAGATGGAGTTTGTTCCCTAGAGCCTCCGAGATGCATGGCGTGGGAGTTTGAGCACTTGCGCCAGGGCCCTATCACTGTCTCTGAGTATGCCATCTGTTACACTAGGTTGGCCAGGCATGCGCCTGCTTTGGTGGCTACTATTTGTGAGAGGGTTCGTAGGTTTATAGAGGGTCTTATTCCTTCCATGAGGTCTGACATGGCGTGAGAGTTGGAGAGGGATATACCCTATCAGCAGGTGGTGAGTATAACCAGGAGGATTGAGGTTATGCATGCCAGAGAGCGGGAGGAGAGCGAGGCCCAGAGGTCTTGAGAGTCTGGTCATTTCTCTGGTACCCGTACTTCATGAGTAGGACGTCTTGGTACGGGCTATACGGGTCACCTAGTTCACTCAGATCTTCCTTCATCCAACAGTACTCCAGCTCATCCCAGGTTTCAGGAGCCTTATTATGCACCTCCGGTTTCCTGCGCACCTCCTGCGCAGGGTACCTCCAGAGGTCAGTCTATCAAGGGTGGGTCCAGTCAGTCACAGCCACCTCGCCCTCCCAGAGCATGTTATGGGTGCGGATATACCCTCCACTTGGTTAGAGTGTACCCCAGACGTGGGGGGGGTGTGCCTTCTCAGACTTCACAGCCTCAGCAGGCTATTGTTCCAGCTCCAACCACCACCCCACGTGCCTAGCCAGCCAGGGGCGGGATCAGGGAGACAGAGGTTTACGGTCCGAGCCAGATTTTATGCCATTCCTGATCATGCCGAGGTTATCGCCTCCGATTCTGTTATCACATGTATTATTTTGGTTAGTCACAGAGAGGAATCGGTTCTATTCGTTCCATGCTCTACTTATTCTTTTGTGTCATCTTATTTTGCTCTGTATTTGGGTACAGTCTGAGAGACCTTGAGCTCTCCTGTTGATGTTTCTACTCCCGTGGGAGATTCCCTTGTTATGGACCGCGTATATCGGTCGCGTTTGGTTACCATTTGTGGTTTTGAGACCAGGGCAGATCTTTTATTACTTGAGCTGTTTGATTTTGATATTATCTTAGGCATGGACTCGTTGTTTCCCCATTATGCTATTCTTGATTGTCACGTTAAGACCGTGACGCTGGTTATGCAGGTATTCCTCTTATTGAGGGGAGTGGTACTTTGATCACACTCCTAGTAGAGTCATATCCTTTCTTAAATCTCGGTGCATGGTTGAAAAGGGGTGCGCCGCGTATTTAGCCTATGTGCGAGATGTCAGTGCTGATACCCCTTCTATTGACTCTATTCTAGTAGTACGAGATTTCACTGATGTGTTACCACCTGATCTTCCGGGCATGCCACCCGATCGTGAAATACATTTTAGTATTGATTTGTTGACGAGCACTCAACCCATATCTATTCCTCCTTACCGTATGACTCCTTCCGAGTTGAAGGAGTTGAAGGATCAGTTAAAAGAATTTCTTGATAAGGGTTTTATACGACCCAGCATTTCACCATGGGGTGCTCCTGTCTTGTTTGTAAAGAAAAAGGATGGTTCTATGCGCATTTGTATCGATTATCGTCAGTTGAACAAATTTACAGTGAAGAACCGATATCCTTTGCCTCGTATTAATGAACTATTCGACCAGCTTCAGGGCGCACAGGTGTTTTCTAAGATTGGTTTGCACTCAGGTTATCACCAGCTAAAGATTCAAGAGCCATATATCTTGAAGACTACTTTCAGGACTCGGTATGGTCATTACGAGTTCCTAGTCATGTCATATGGGCTGACCAACACCCGAGCAGTTTTTATGAATTTGTTGCATAGTGTATTCAGGCCTTATCTCAACTCATTAGTCATTGTTCTCATAGATGATATTCTTGTATAATCCCGAAGTCGGGAAGATCATGAGCAGCACCTGAAGACAGTGCTTCAGACTCTGAGGGAAAAGAAATTATATGCAAAGTTCTCAAAATGTGAGTTTTGGTTGAGTTCTGTTGCATTCCTAAGCCACGTGGCATCAAGTAAGGGCATTCGGGTGGATCCAAAGAAGGTAGAGTCCATGCAGAGTTTGCCCAGGCCCTCTTCAGCTACAAAGATCCACAATTTCCTTGGCCTGGCGGGGTATTATCGTTGTTTTGTGGAGGGGTTCTCGTCGATTGCATCCCCTATGACTAGATTGACCAAGAAGGGTGCTCCTTTTTTAGTGGTCGGACGAGTGTGAGGGGAGCTTCCAAAAGCTCAAGGTGGATTTCACGTCAGCCCCTATTCTGATTTTGCCTACTGGTTCGGGGTCCTATGCACTATATTGTGATGCCTCATGAGTTGGACTTGGAGCAGTATTGATGCAGTGCAGTAGGGTGATTGCATACGTGTTCAGACAGTTGAAGGTGCATGAGAAGAACAATCATATCCATGACGTTGTGTTATATGCTATTGTTCACGCCTTGAAGATCTGGCGTCATAATTTGTATGGTGTGCCTTGTGAGATTTACACAGATCATCGAAGTTTGCAGCACTTGTTCAATCAAAAGGATCTGAACTTTCTCCAGTGTAGATGGTTAGAGATACTGAAGGACTATGATATTTCTATTTTTTTCACCCGGGCAAGGCCAATGTGGTAGTCGATGCCTTAAGTCGCCGGGCAGAGAGTTTAGGGAGTTTGGCATATTTACCAGCTTCAGAGAGACCTATGGCGATGGATGTCCAAGCCCTAGCTAGTCAGTTCATAAGATTGGAACTTTCGAATCCCAGTTGGGTTCTAGCCTGTGTTGTTTATCGGCCTTCATTGTTTCAGCGTATCAGGGAGCGGTAGTATGATAACCCTCATTTTCTTGTCCTCAGGGACACAGTTCAGTGTGGCGATGCTAAGGATGTGACGATTGGAGAAGACGGGGTGTTGAGGATGCAGAGGCAAATCTGTTAGCCCGATGTTGATGATATTCGGGAGTTGATATTGACTGAGGCCCATAGCTCGCGGTACTCCATCCACCTGGGTGTCGCGAAGATGTATCAGTATCTAAGACAGCATTAATGGTGGAGGTGGATGAAGAATGACATAGTAGATTTTGTAGCTAGATGTCTCAACTGTCAGCGGGTGAAGGATGAGCATCAGAGAAGGGTTACTCCAGCAAATGGAGATTCCGGAGTTGAATTGGGAGAAAATCATTATGGAATTTGTGACTGGTCTCCCTCTGACGACGAGGAAGTTTTATTCTATTTGGGTTGTTGTGAATCGGCTGACCAAGTCCACTCATTTCATTCTAGTATGCACTTCTTGCTCATCGGAGCAGTTAGCAGGGATTTATATCAGGGAGATTGTCCGTCTTCATGGCATTCCAGTTTCTATCATCTCAGACAGGGGTTCAGTGTTTACATCACGATTCTGGAGAGCCGTCCAGCATGAGTTGGGTACCCGGGTGACCATGAGTATAACTTTTCACCCTCAGAAGGACGAACAGTTTGAGCACACTATTTAGATTTTTGAGGATATGCTCCATGCGTGCGCGATTAAGTTTAGAGGGTCTTGGGATCGGTTCTTGCCACTGGCTGAGTTTGCGTACAACAACAGTTATCAGTCCAATATTCATATGGCGCCTTATGAGGCATTATATGTTAGGAGATCCAGATCCTCAGTGGGTTTGTTCGAGCTGGGCGAGGCTATGTTATTGTGCACTAATTTGGTTCAGGATGCAGTTGCGAAGGTTAACGTGATTCACTCCATGCGGCCCAGTCCAGACAGAAGAGTTATGCGTACCGAGAGGTTCGTGATGTATCCATATGGTTGGTGAGCGGGTTTTGCTTCTGGTCTCGCCTATGAATGGCGTCATGAGGTTTGGTAAGAAAGGGAAGTTGAGCCCGAAGTTTATTGGCCCATTTGAGATTTTGAGGCAGATTGGGAAGGTTGCTTATGATCTTGCTTTACCTCCCAGTTTGGCCGGGGTTCATCCAGTATTTTATGTTTCTATGCTTCGGAGGTATCATGGTGACCCATCTCATGAGTTGGAGTTCACTTCAGTCTAGTTGGACAATTACTTGTCCTATATTGAGGACCAAGTGGCAATATTAGATAGGCAGGTCTGAAGGCTCAGGTCAAAGGATATGGCTTCAGTAATGGCTTAGTGGGGGGGTCAGCCGGCCAAGGAGGCGACTTGGGAGACCGAGCGGGATATGCGCAGCCGATACCCTCATCTTTTTGCTACTTCAGGTATGTTCTCTATGCTCGTTCGAGGACGAACGAATGTTTAAGTGTAAGAGGATGTGATGACCCGGCCGGCCGTCTTTGGAATTTATGCCTTTTTCCCCCCATTAACTACTTCCCTTAAGTTCATTTTTGCTATTTTGGTTTGCCGGGATGTTCAGTAATAGAATTCGGAGTGTTTTAGGGAACTTAGTCCCTAAATGAGAGTTTAAGTATTGGAAAATGATCTGTAATCAGAACAGCATCAAGACGGCCTTGGAATGGAAAACTGATGGTTCTGTTAGCTCCATTAGGTGATGTCTGGGTTGGGAGCGTGTTCGGAATGTATTTTCGATGTACGTAGCTCATTTAGGCTAGAAATGTCGAACGTTAGAATTTTGACGTTTCCGATCCGATAGTGAATTTTTTATCTGAGGGTCGGAATGGGATTCCGGAAGTTTCTGTATCACCTTCATGTCATTTGGGACGTGCGTGCAAAATTTAAGGTCAATCAGACGTGTTTTGGTTAGGTTTTGAATCGAAAGTGAGTTAGGTTAAGTTTTTAAGTTCAAATCATTGATTAATTCGAGTTTTCGGCATTGTTTTAGGTGGTTTAAGGATTGGTACAAGTTTTAATGATATTATGGGATATGTTCGTGGGTTTGGTTGAGGTCCCGGGGGCCTCAGGTGTGTTTCGGATGCCCATCATGGCATTTTGTGCTAAAGAACAACTCCAGATTTGCTGCTATATGTGTTGCACACTTTCTTCTATGCGATCGCATAGTGCAGTTGGGGAGTGGCCTATTTTCCTTCAATGCAATCTCAGGTCATTGTATGCAATCGCATAGTTTTCCTTTCTCCTTCTCCGCGATCGCGCTACTCTTCATGCATTCGCATAGTAGAAATTACGAGCTGGACCTCAGGGCCAAAATCCTTCTATGCGATCGCATAGCCAGTCCGCGATCGCATAGCTTCACCTCCCCCTTCTCTGCGATCGCATGAACTCCTCTATATTCGCATAAGTCATTTTCCAGCCCTTCAATTTTTGCTATACGCGATCGTATCATTCCATATGCGATCGCATTGAACAAATGCCTGGCAGTTATAAACTTTTCAAAAATGAGAGTTCTTGCATTTTTATCAAATTCAAGCTAGAGAGCTCAGTTTTGGGAGATTTTTTGAGGGATTTTCAGAGGCAAACATTGGGTAACGATTCCTTACTCCCTTATGATTATTACCCACTAATCTAATCTCGAATTCAAGCTTTAATTTCGGATTTCAAATGAAAATTGGGATAAAGATGTTAGACCTAACTTTGATGATTTCAAGGGGTATTTGACCTCTAATTTGGGAGATTTTTTATATGGTTAGACTTGTGAGAGTACAAGGTTTCTGAAAATCTAAAAAGTATTCGATTCTGAGACGTTGGCATGAGGGGCATTTTGGTCATTGCACCTATTTTTGCGCCTTAGCTCTCATTTTAACAGTGTAATTAGTTACTTGCGATGTTATTTACAATATGCAATTGGTTTGAATAGATTTTGGCCACTCGGAGTAGGATACTCGTGGCAAGGGCATTGTTTCTTAGCGGTTTTGTACCAATTCAAGGTAAGTGGCTTGTCTTACCTTGTGTGGGGGACCTCTCCCCTTAGGATATCTTTGTCATTGTTTAAAAGCCTTGTGCGAGAGGTGCCAGGTGTGTACTTGTGCTAGTTGTTAGAAATTCACCTTACTTGGCTTACTTAGACAGTGTTTTCTTCTCATATTTAATTGTTAAAAATAAAACTTCACTAGTTTGACTTAGGGAAAGCATGTTAGTAATTTATTAGCACTATTTGACTAAATTGCCATATTTGTCTTTCTTGTGAAGCATGTTAGATTCTCGACTTTACTTGTTGTTCGCATTTGGCTTCCTTTCTGTTATATATTAATTTGTTGTGGTGTATTTACTTTTGGGACTACGAGTTAAATTTTCGGGAGATCCTCTGTTAATGGTATGCTGGACTACGGGTTCAATTCCTGGATGATCATCTGTTATTGGTATGCTGGACTACGGGTTAAATTTTCGGGAGTTCCTCTGATATTGACATGAATGACTACGGGTTCAATTCCGGGGAGATCCTCTAATATTGACATGATGGACTACGGGTTCGATTCCCGGGAGATCCTCTTATATTGATATGATGGACTGTGGGTTCAATTTTCGGTGAGCCTCTGTTATTGGTATGATAGAATGCAGGTTAAATTTCTGGAGATCCTCAGTTATTGATATGATGGACTACGAGTTGGATTACCGATAGATCCTCCGATATTGGTATAAATGGACTGCGGGTTCAATTCTCGAAGCTCCGTGTGGAATCCTGACTTTTGAGTGATTTTTCTTGTGTTCGTAGTGTGTACTTGTAGCCTTTCAGTTTTAATTACTGTCTTGTTAGATATTCGGGATTTACTTCATTATCTAATGTTTATTTATTCTTACATTATTTCTTATGTTCATCTCAGTGGGACCTCGACCTTCCTCGTTACTACTCCACCGAGGCTAAGCTTGGCACTTACTAAGTACCACTGTGGTGTACTCATGCTACTCTTCTGCCCATCTTTGTTGTGAAGATCCAGATACTACTGGTCGGGCGCGCTATTAGTGATCTCGGAGCTGCACTTGGAGATTTGAGGTATGCATCTGCCGCGTGCGCAGAGCCGAAGAGTATCCTTCTATTCTACCCTTAGCTAGTAGTTTCATTCATGTACTCACTTGTTGTAGACACTCCTGGATGTTAGAGCTGTATGTTATATTTTACTCTTAGCATGTGTTTCCCGTGGGTTTCCGGGTCTTGGAGGGTTTACATTATTTTGAATCGAAGTGTATGTGCCAAGCGGCACCCTATATATTTTTTTATGCTATTCGTGTTTTATCCACTACAACAAATTCGATTATCAGTAATAAATTATTTTGTCACCTAAAATTTATATTTCATCACAAATGATTTTTTGTGACAAATTTTTTTTGTCAATCTTTCGTCCCTAAAACACAGTCGCCAATAGTATACGCAGACCACTTTGTGTTCGTTGCTAAATAGAGTTATATTAACTACGACATCACTTTTCGTCCCCAAAATGATAGTATTTACGACGAAGTTATTCGTCAGAAAAAGTATTAAAAAATCATAGTTGATATTGCTTTTTCGTCACTAAAAAGATCATTAATGTCGACCAAAATACTTTGTCTCTAATTATTTTGTTTAATTAGTGACAACATGAATTGTCTTTGAAGTTCTATATATTTCGTAGTTGGATATTCTTAATTCGTCCTATTTATATACGAAAAAAGTATTTCGTCCCCAAATGTATCAATTAGTGACAGTTTTGCTCTTATGAATAAGGTTTACTATTTTATAGCTAAAAGTCATTCTGTCACCAAAAATATTGATTTTACCAACAAAATAAAAATGTCACTATAAATCATTATGATTAGTGACAATTGCTATTGTCAAAAAATGCAATAATAATTCGTAATTAAAGAATATAGTACAGTAATAATAAGGCCATTCTGAGACAGACTATCTTTGTCACATTTAGGACAAACTAATATGTTCTACATAAAATTATAATTGTCTTGAAAAGTATTACAACAGTTCACACATAGGGAGAACTATTCTATTCTCTGTGTTAATATATCTCATTCTGCTTTCCCCTGGTTGGCTGCGATAGTTTTCAGCTTTTCCTTGAGTTCATCACTCTGCATGAATAAAATTGTTGAGCATATTTCTTTTACCCAGCCTATCTAGATTCACATAAACAAGGTAATCAAATTATCTGGTGCATATTCAGGATAATATCCGATCCACCAATAAACTCCCTGTTGATGAATATTTGTGGAAATGTGGGCCAGTGGCTGCAATATTTACAGAGATTATGAATCCTTGAGCAAGCATCTAAAAAAGTTGCACCTTCTGAAGTGTAACAACTTGTCTTAGTGCAACTACTTTGGATTAAACACAGATCTCACAATCACTGCATAACAATACTCTAAAAAATTACTAGTTTAAAATTGATTTACCAGATACATCTACTCAAGATAGAGGCTAGATATTCCTACTTTTCAAATTCAAGTCCAGAAACACATGCATCACTATGACCAACTAAGAGAAGTGAGAACTTGGAAGAAGTCAGACCCTCAGAAGAAGAGAACTGATGATTATCATAAGTTCACAGAGCTCAATTTACAACTTAACTTGGTTTGTCATTATGCAAGTAGTTACCAAGTGAAACTAAAGGAAACAAAATGTAATTGAGTGGGCTCCTTTTCCATATCAGCAGCCTTAAAGTCTAGGTTCTTTGAAGACAAAAGAATGCATAGGCTAGATAGGGAGCATGAACTAGAAACTTCTCTGTGAAATATCACTGTCCAAATTCAAAGGATAGTTCTCTTCTTATGCATGAACTATATTGCAGCCTTGTTAAACATGTCACAGAATATAAAGTCCAGAAAAAGAATCAAGAACACGTGACGCTGTTCAGCTAAGAGGCTCCACATATCGTGGTAATGTTAGGAATCTTTGTGCACATAATAGATGCTACATAAAGAAAGTAATAGAGGTGGTCTGGGACGGTAACAGACACAATACAAAGCTTGAAATATAGATGTACAAGATTTTTGTTTTTGGTGTAATCAAAATGTTGTTCTATGAATCCTCAGGGGTTGGCCTGGGGTTGGACAAACCATTAATCTCATTTTCAGAGTTTACTATGACACAACATTGTAGCTGATATCCCAGCTCAGCACAGTTTCTCACAAGGATGTGCGTTACTGTCAAACAATATTACACCAGATCACAGTAGAGGGAGAAAGATAGCCACCTAACATGTAGATTTTGGTATCCATCCCTTGAAAAAATTGCAATCACAAATTCATTAATATACAAATTTCGTAACCGTAAACCACCTAGCGTGAAACATACCTGAAGGCTTTTACAGCATTCTTAAGCTCAGGATCTTCTAAGATATTTCTGGCACTTATAGGAACACCTGCAAAGACCACATCAATTGGCAAGAAAATAAATGCTTTATAAGGCATGGACCTCTACCAGAAACATATGCCTTGCAAGTCAATAAAATGCAAAAATCAACAAGAGACAATAAAGCCAGAAGAGAATTCCCCATTCAGAGACTGCTTGGACTTACTATATTCTTTTAGCAATCTGACAGCCAATGAGCTGAATCCACATCGAGGGAGCTCTGGCACGCCTTTCATGTATATCATCACAAGATTTTCCTTGACATCCTACAGTAGAAGGACGACGGAATAACTAAATCTAAAAACATAAAAGAACAGCTTATAAGCCAAAAGGGTAACACCATCTCTATATTCAGACATGAGATATACTTTTTGTCATGAAAAATGAACAATTAATGACAATTTTTGTGTCGTAGGCTATTAATTTCGTAGCTAAATATCACGTTTGTTGTAGTGATCGTTTTTCGTAAGGATTGTCGAATTTCCGCAAAGTCAGGCTTTCCTCGTTGTGAACACTGGATGCCGTCATGACAGGTTCACGATTAATGAACTAGGGTGGTAACACTGTCAATGTAATAGAAGATACATATTTTATTACTCTTGAATTTTGTTTAATTTTAAATTTTATCCTATTGTTTCAATAATATTATAAATTTAATGAATAAATTTCTATTGAATTAAAGATGCTTATATAGGCATCTAATTACTAACTAAATAACTAATTATTAACTATTTATATGCTATGTAGCTTTTTTTTAGGTTGTCACTTGGCTTAAGAAGAAGGCTTTTTCATTTCATTTTAATAATATATAGATTTATTATTTTATAAATAATTAATTTTAAAAAATAATAACTAATAATAAATTATTAACTAAATACCTAATTATTAATTATTTATGCTATGTGACGTTTTTTTTAAGTTGTCACTTGACTTAAAGAGATAACTTATTCCTCTCTTATTAATAACATATAAATTGGTTGAACCTGAAGGTATGTGGACTTGCATATAAATGATTAGCGGTTCCGCTTTGGGACCAACTTGCCTATTTTAGACACAAACACCTCTCCTCTCTTCTTCTTCGTTGAGTCTGTGCTTATTTTATTAAATTCAACAGTACGTGAAGGAAGCATAATAAATAGATTCGAGATAGTATGTATAATATTTTAACCCATTAGCTTATTACCTCATGTGTCAATTTATATGATATACTTTGCTTTTTAGCATATTCCTAAAACGAATAATGTTTTTATATATTTAAAAATAATTTAATTTTAAGTTTTTCATTTTAACTTTAATAAAGTGATCTATAATCATACAACTGTTTAAAACTTGTTGTAAACAACTACAAATTTAAAAAATCCTTTCGTTCTCGAATTCGTACCCAATCAAATTGCATTACATAAAATTAAACTGAGGAAGTCTATAACAGTTTCTCCAACTCGTAAATAGCTGGCATGTATTGCGGTACTGCACTGTAAACATCCACCTCAACGCTATTTCCCTTATTAGTATATCATAACATACTGCCTGTCAGGTCATGTAATTATACTCATTTTATATGGCTTTGTTTAACTGCACACTAAATTTAAGAAAGAATAAGGATTGTTTTTACAATTCATTGTTGGAATAAATCGGACTATAAAAACTGTAGCTTTCATATCGAATTATCTGGAATTAAAACATAAGCGGAAGCGTACCTGAATCCATAGGTGGAAGCTCGTTGATCCGGCTTGGAGTTCGTCCGGGTTTTGGCTTTCCACTTGATGTGCAAGACAATGTAGAGTCTTTCTAAATTGTATGGGAAGAAGAAGAAAGAATGGTCTTGCATCAATCGGAACCATAACCCACTCATTTATAAGCATGTAACCTTAGTTACATGCATGTAACCTTAGTTAGCCCATCATTAACTAAGGTTACTCTTCATGGGTATCTACACATAAATTATATATATATACTCTATACTTTATATGACAATGTATTGGCCTACTTAATAATAATATCCAAAGACCACTAATTTAGGCCAAACCAAAAGATAGCATATAACATATAATTAATCCACATATTGTCAATATGTATGTAGTATAAGTCCATATATCTAACATTCATGATATATCAATATTTTTATGGCTATAACTTTAAATCAGTAATAGTAAAATAGGAATTTAAATTAAATTATATTTAACTATAGAAAGTTGTCTTTTGTTTAGACAGACTAAAAGTAAGTGTACATGAAATAAGTCCGGGCGACGTGTATCTCCAAAATAAATAGAATGGAGCAGCTAATTTGTTGAGTTTAATGAACACTAAACAATTCTCGATATTTTAAAAGGGTGATGCAATAATTTACATATATTAACAGTCAGCTTAATTTATCTCTTTTTCAAAATATAAAATCACGTGCATGTCATGTGACGTCATTATCCTGTTAATGTTAACGGGGCCTAAAATGTTGAGTTGTCCCACATCGCAACATTGTCCCATATCGGAAGGACTTGAGGTCTTTGATATGCTTATATGGCTTGATCAATCTTCATATCACAAGCTAACTTTCATCCCAATTATTGTTACGATGTTGGGCTCATATATATGTTGTCCACGCTCCAGAAGCCTGGGCATGAGGGGAGTGTTGAGTTATCCCACATCGGAGGGACATGAGTTCCTTGGTCTTCTTATAAGACTTGAACAATCCTCACCTCACAAGCTAATTTTAAGGTTGAGTTAGGCACAAGATCCATTCTTATCATAAAATTGTACCATTTCATCACATTCTAAGGTACACTCTGCAAAGATCTAAAGTTAGGGAGGTGAAACAGAGTTAGTGCCGAAGATTGGGGACAAAAGTCCATTTAATCTACTCATTGCATTTTACAAAATAGAAAGAAAAGAGAACAGCAATTCGGATGTGTTTGGTTGTGAGTGAAAAAAATTTTTGAAAAATATTTTATAGTATTTTGTCAAAGAATAGGAGGATTGACGAGAATATCACACACCGTATTAGGCAGGGACAGATCTATATGGTGATTTTGGTTGCTCAAGCTACCATTTGTATAGGTAATTATAAAAATATTAAGATAAATATTAATTGAGCACCCATAATTAAACTCTTTTTTCATCTTCTTTCAAAATTTTTATCAGTTAGCACCCACGACTTTAAAATTCTGGATCCACCACTGGTATTGGTGTGGGGTGGATGAAGTGAAAGTTGGCATCTGGATTCCTATAATATAAGAGAGTACCACTGATACTCAAAAGTAAGTTTTACAAAGCTATGGTTAATTAGACCGGCCATAATGTATGGGCTGACTGTTGGCCTGTTAAGAACACACATATTCAGAATATGAAAGGAGCATAAATGAGTATGTTGAGGTAGATGTGCGACTACACTAGGATGGATAAGACTAGAAATGAAGATATTCGGGAGAAGGTGGGTGTGGCTCCATTTATGACAAGATGCAGAAAGCGAGGCTTGGATGGTTCAAACACATACTAAGGAGAAGCCTAGATGTTTGCGGCAATGATGTGTGAACGACTGGCTTTGGAGAGCACGAGAAGAGGTAGAAGACGACCTAATAAGTATTGGGGAGAGATGATCAGGCAGGATATAGCGAGACTTTAGATTTTCGTGACATGGCCATTGATAGAAAGCTATAGAGGTCGAGTATTAAGATTGTGGATTAGGAGGTAGTTGAGTGTGACGACCTGGCCGGTCGTCTTTGGAAAATATGCCCCGTTCTCCGATTAACTGCTTCTCCTAAGTTCATTTCTGCTATTTTGGTTTTTCGAGATGTTCGGTAATAGAATTTTGGGTGTTTCGGGACACTTAGTCCCTAAATGAGAGCGTAAGTGTTGAAAAATGGTCTGTAATCAGAATAGTGTCAAGACAACCTCGGAATGGAAATCTGATTGTTGCGTTAGCTCCTTTAGGTGATTTCGCGGTTAGGAGAGTGTCCGGAATGTGTTTTGGAGGTCCGTAGCTCAAATTGGCTAGAAATCCTGAAAGTTAGAATTTTGAAGTTTCCGGTCCGATAGTGAATTTTTGATTCGAGGATCGGAACGGGATTTCGAAAGTTGTTGTAGCATTTTCATATCATTTGGGACGTGCGAAAAAATTTCAGGTCAATCGGACGTGTTTTGGTTAGGTGTTGAATCGGAAGCGACTTTGGTTAATTTTTGAAGTTCTTAAGTTCAAATCATTGATTAATTTGTGTTTCCGGCGTTGTTTTAGGTGGTTTAAGGATTGATACAACTTTGAATGATGTTAAGGGATAGGTTTGTAGGTTTGGCTGAGGTCCCAGGGGCCTCGGGTGTGTTTCGGATGCTAGACGGGTTGGTTTTGGAAGTTAGAATGAAATTCATGTTGCAGGTTTCTGTTGTTTCCACTTTTGTGGCTTGGGGACCGCAGAAGCGGCGGCGCAAAAGCGGCTTGGCAGTCGCAAAAGCGGAAGGGAGTCGTAGGCCGGGAAACCGCATAAGCGGTAGGAATTTCCGCAGAAGCGATCCCGCTTCTGCGATGTAGGGTCCGTACAAGCGGAATGGGCATTTTAAGTGGGAATCGCAAAAGCGGAATTATAACCGCAAAAGAGGTCCCTGGATCCGCAAAAGCGGAAAACTCTGTAATGTTAATAGCTATATCCGAGGTTTAATTTCAAAGTTTGAAAAATCAAGTTTGAGCTAGGGCAAAGGCGATTTTTAGAGGGTTTCAAAGAGGAAATTAGTGGTTAACATTTCTATGATCCTTTAAGGTTATATTCCATCGTTTTGTGGTTAAATCCATAATTTAAATTCGAAATTAGGATAAAAAATTAGATAATTTGGGTAAAAATTCTTTGGCTAAACTATTGAGTTTCGAAGGGGCATTTGACCTTCGATTTGGGAGATTGTTATCTGCTTAGACTCGTGAGAGTACGAGCTTTCTGAAAATTGAAATTATTCGATTCCGAGACGTTGGCTAGAGGGGAATTTTAGTCATTTTACCTATTTTCGTGCCTTAGCTTTTATTTTAACAGTGCAATTAGTTTCTTGCGATGTTATTTACAATATGTAATTGGTATGAATAGATTTTGGCCACCCGGAGTCGGATAATCGTGGCAAGGGCATTGTTTCTTAGCAGTTTTGTACCGGCTCGAGGTAAGTGGATTGCCTAACTTTGTGTAAGGGACTACTCCCATTAGGATATCTTTGCTGTTGTTTAAATGCCTTGTGCGCGAGGTGACGGGCGTGTGTGTGTGCTAGTTGTTGAAAATCACCCTACTTGACTTATTTAGACTGTGTTTTTCTTCACATATTTAACTGTTAAAAATGCAATTTTACTTGTTTACCTTAGGGAAAGCATGTTAGTAACTTATTTGCTCTACTTGAATAAATTGCAATATCTGTCTTTCTTGTGAAGTATGCTAAATTTTAGATTTTACTTGTTGGCCGCACTTAGCTTCTTTTCTGTTAAATATTGGTTTGTTGTGGTGTGTTTACTATTGGGGCTACGGGATGGCATCCCGGGAGTTTCCCCCTGTTCGCACTTTGTTCCGAGATTTGGAAGTGCGGTATACCAAGAGATCCCCGAAATAGGATAGATTAACTGGCAGGTACTAAGAGATCCCCAGCGCAGAACTGATTAACTAGAGGATACCAAGAGATCCTCGGGATACTTGGAGATCCCCTGTGTATATGATGATCCTACTAGGAGATCCTCGGGATACTTGGAGATCCCTTGTGTATATGATGAGGATACTAGGAGATCTTAGGAATACTTGGAGATCTCTTGTGTATTTAATGAGGATACCCGGAGATCCTCGGGATACCAGGAGATCCCCGACGATAAATAGCATATAGTGATCGTTCTTGTACTATAGATTTTCATTTGTAGACTGTTTAGTTTCACCTACTGTTTTGTTAGATACTCGAGCTTTATTGTATTTCCTTCTGTCTATTCATTTTATATTATTCTTTTGTTTACCTCAGTAGGGCATCGATCTTCCTCGTCGCTACCCTACCGAGGTTAGGCTTGGCACTTACTGAGTACCGCTCTGCTGTACTCATGCTACTTTTCTGCACACTTTTGTTGCACATATCCCGGTACATCTCAGCAGGCATACCGCAAGTAGCTGTCAGGGAGCATTTCACTTGGAGACTTGAGATATGCATCTGCCGCCTCTGCAGATGCGAAGAATCTCCTTCTATTCTACCTTTTAGTTAGTAGTTTCATTCATGTATTCAGTTATTGTAGACACTTTCGGATATTAGAGCTGTATGTTATGTTCTTTACTCTTAGCCTGTGTGGCCCGTGGGTTTGCGGGTCTTGGAAGTTGTTACCTTATTTTGAGTTGAAATGTATGTGGTAGGCGGTACTCTATACATTTTCTTATGTTATTCAATAATTGTTTATCGTTTTTGTAAATGTTGTTGAATTTAGCAATGTGTTAGGCTTACCTATGCTCGAAGATTGGGTGTCATCATGACAGGTTCACGATTAGTGAACTAGGGTTGTGACAAATTGGTATCAAAGCTCTACTTTCATAGGAGTCACGTTCCACAGGACAGTTATTTATAGTCTCGCTGATCTGTACGGAGACATCTGTACTTACCTACGGGAGGCTATGTAACAGATTAGGAAAATCTTCATTTCATGGAATTCTTGTCGTGCTATGTTTTTACCTCGATTCTAAACTTCTCTCTTCTATTCTCTCATACATGGTGAGGACACGCACGACCCGGGACGATCAGGAACCCGCACCCCCTCCTACAGCCGCTAGAGGCAGGGGCCGGGGCAGGGGTCGTGGACGTGCGCGGGGTGTAGCAAGAGCACCTGCGTGAGCAGCCACTGAGGTGCCACCAGCAGACCCAGCCAGGACGCACAAACCAGAGACGCCCATAACCACCACTACTCTCCATGAGGCATTGGCGCAGTTCATGAGCATGTATACTATGTTTTCACAGATGGGATTGCTTCCTCTTCCTGCAACCACGTCCCAGGCCGGGGGAGGAGCCCAGACTCCCGCAGCCCGCACTTCAGAGTAGAGGGTGCACATGGGACTGATTTCAGATATTGTTCCTATCCAGCCTACAGTACCGGTTCAGCCCGAGGATGAGGCACCTGCTTCAGAGGATGACCAGCATAGATTAGAGCTGTTCAAGAAGTATGACCCTCCTATTATCAGCGGACTAGCTACAGATTATTCTTTGGGGTTTTTGGAGGATTTTCACCGCATCTTTTTCACCATGGGTATTACTGCCTCGAGTGGGGTTTCCTTCGCAGCTTTCCAGCTTTGGGGAGCCGCCTATGAATGGTGGCGCACCTTTCAGTCAGACAGTCCAGACGAGGCTGCCTCCCTGACTTGGACTCAAATATGACGGATTTCTGATGGGCTACTGGACGGAATCTCGGGAATTTCCCCCTATTCGCACTTTCTTCCGAGATTTGGAAGTGCAGTATACCAAGAGATCCCCGACACCTGATTGATTAACTAGCGGATACTAAGAGATCCACATCGCAAAACTGATTAATAGAGGATACCTAGAGATCCTCGGAATACTTGGAGATCCCTTGTGTATATGATGAGGATACTAGGAGATATTCGGGATACTTGGAGATCCCTTGTGTATATGATGAGGATACCAGGTGATCCTCATGATACTTAGAGATCCCTTGTGTATTTAATGAGGATACCAGGAGATCCACGAGATACTAGGAGATCCCCGATGATAAATAGGCTGTAGTGATTGTTCTTGTGCTGTAGATTTGCATTTGTAGCCTGTTTAGTTTCACTTACTGTTTTTGTTAGATACTCGAGCTTTACTATATTTCCTTCTGTCTATTCATTTTATATTATTCTTTTGTTTACCTCAGTAGGGCCTCGACCTTTCTCGTCACTACCCCATCGAGGTTAGGCTTGACGCTTACTGAGTACCGCTGTGGTGTACTCATGCTACTCTTCTGCACACTTTTGTTGTGCAGATCCAGGTACATCTGAGCAGGCATACCGCCGGTAGCTGTGAGGGAGCATTTCACTTGGATGATGCATCTGCCGCATCCGCTGATCCGAAGAGTCTCCTTTATTCTACCTTTTAGTTAGTAGTTTCATTCATGTATTCAGTTGTTGTAGACACTTTCAGATATTAGAGCCGTACGTTATGTTCGTTACTCTTAGCCTGTGTGGCCCGTGGGTTTCCGGATCTTGGAAATTGTTACCTTATTTTGAGTTGAAATATATGTGCCAGGCGCACTCTATGCATTTTCGTATGTTATGTAGTAATTGTTTATGGTTTTCGTAAATGTTGTTGAATTTCCGCAATGTGTTAGGCTTACCTAGTCGCGAAGACTGGGTGCCGTCATGACAGGTTCACGATTGGTGAACTAGGATCCTGACATTGAGTCTTTCTTTACTTCGTACCTTTATGAGGTTATCCTGGTAGGTTTTTTATTGAGGTTAGTTAATGACAATGTTGCATCTTACTACTCTTTTATTTTTCATATATCGGGTCTATATATGTTCTATCGCTTTTGATTTGCATCTACTTTCTCATTTTCATGATGTTATTTTTACTATAGTTTCTACTAGTTATACTGATATTGTCTCTTTTCGTCTTCTTGAGCCGAGGGTCTTTTGGAAACAGCCTTTCCAACCCCTCGAGTTAGGGGTAAGTCTGCATACACACTACCCTCCCTAGACTCCTCTCGTGGAATTTCACTGGGTCATTATTGTTGTTGGTTAGAGAGTAAAAAAATATATTTAAAAAAAATATATTTTATGAAAATCTCCTAACCCCTGCCCCTAAGTCCCCATGTTTCCTTCCTTCTCCACCCCTCCCCCCCTAAATACCCAATGTTTTAGGACTCTATTTTCTTCAACTGTTTAATTATTCTCCTAAATATTCACACAAAATCAAAGGAGCTAATGTGTTGCTTTACTTTTTTTACGCAAGACAACGTCAAAATTTATGCTCCATAACTATAGAAAAATACTTTTTGTTGGTTGAAAAATGAAAGTACTCTTTCTACAACATGAAAATAAAGTAATCATTTTATTGCAATAAAAGAAAATACATTTTTTACATCATGAAAAGAAAATATTCATTTTGTTGAAATAAGAAAATACTTTTTCTACATCATGAAAAGAAAGTATATTTTTTGTTATAATAACAAAAATACTTTTTTATATCATGAAAAGAAAATACTCATTTGTGGAAATTAAAAAAAAAATCTATCCCTAACATTAAAAAAGTATTATTAATAATATTTTTATTTAGGATGGGGGTGGAGGGCGAGTTTTGGGGTGGAGTAATGTGGGGGTTGGGGTGTGGGGGTGGGTTGGTGGTGCTGGAAATTAAAGTGGAAAGACTAAAAAGAATTTTTTGAATATATTTTTCCTTTTTTCATGGAAAAAAATTTTTCCTTCAATTGGAGAAAAATAAATTCATGAGAAATATATTCTCAAAATATTTAAGCCAATCACACATAAAAAAATTAAAAATTATTTTCCGAAAAAAGTTTTCCTTTGTACCAAACACACCCTTGATAATGAAGTTTTCTAGGGTGAGTTTGCAAAACAATACTTGAAAAAGGAAGTTTGCATTTATACCGAACTGATCTACTTCTATTCATGAAATCCAAGAAAATAAATGTAAGAAGCGTTACAATTGCTATTTCCCACCTTTTGCGGTCAAGATGGTCACAATTCTTATCCGTACTTATTGAGTACCTTACTCTCCTACTTACAACTCACTATTAGTACAATTATTATGGCAAAAAACCAAAAATTTAATTAATGGAGCTTTTCCTTTGTTGAAGCTGGAGTGAACGGCACTGTTATGGCTCTCACCTCATTTTGTTTTGCTTGATGTCATTACTTCGGCAAACTCTTGGTTGTTTACGCCAATTTGACTTTATTAACCCCCCCCCCCCCCCCCCCCCTTTTTATTGTCATCTAATTTTTTTTTTTAAATTTATTTTGAATTCTTGAGATTTTGGCTTTGCAAAACATGATTCAATATTCAAAAATCAATATTTGCTGTTAAACCCTTTCACAATCCTGCGTTGTACTTCTTGGGATCTAACTTTTGAATATATTTTAATGAAAAGGAAAAGAGAAACTTTTGAATTAAGGTTTCAAGATTTAGACATTTGATTCCTTTAATTTTTTTGCCTCCGGAACACAGATTTAAGTTATAAAAACTCTATCTTTCTATCTAAATAGCTCTGTATATGGTGCAGTAGCTGCAATATAATTTCACGTATAATTTTCTCTTGTATTCAGCATCAGTATGCATTAAAAAAAAACCAGCTGTGCATTTTCTTCCAGGCAACATTGCTTCGGCCATTTTGCTATGGCCTTGGGTTACATTTTCACTGGTTAAATGGCTACAACAACATTAAGAGAACGATTGATTGTATTTTCCTTTTAAATATCACAGAAGGTATTGTGCAATGTGCATTGCCCAAGGATACAAATTACCCAAAACATTTATATATGTCCTAGATATGCATATTATTAAAATGCATGGTGGATCCAAGTAAATATTTTTTAGTTCGTTGTAATTCAATATTTTAGATAACCTCTCCTTTTTTATCCTCAGGAATGTTTTTTGAGAAATCAAAGGAAAACTAATAAAAAGGAAGACGACACACTTGACTTCCCAAGAAAGATCAAATATAAGACAGATATTCGAGTGTATTCCCTCAGTTCCGTATTTTATAAATTTTTTATATTTTCGAGATTTAATTTGACTAATCTTTAAAGCAGAAATTGGATTAAATAACTTAATATTTCGAAATTAAATTACGATATTCAGAAATTATACGAAACGTAATATTAAGTTGCAATTGTTTTTATGTCACCATGATTAAAAAATATATTTTAAAATGTTGGTCAGAATTTTGAATCTCAACACTGAAAAGGTCAACATAAGATTGGAACTTAGAGAGTTTTTGTTCAAACTTATCATTCATATATCTTTTAGGATTTTGTACGCCCTAAGAGAAAGACATGATAGTCTTAATAAAAAAATATCTTTTAGGATTTTGTACGCCCTAAGAGTATTTTCGTTTTCTAAAATGTTAAATATTTTCAAGCAAAATAGTTTGCTAAAATGATTTGAGACTAAATGTAGTAAAAAAGAAAACAAGCTCTTATTCTTCCCACGAAAGATCAAAGACAAGACACATACGTATGTATAAAGATGAAATAAAATCAATTTGCTAAAACGATTAATATTTGACACTAAGTTTAGTTAAAAAATAAGCTCTTATCTTTCTCACGAAAGATCAGCTACAAGACACAAATATGCATGTAAAGATAAAAAAAATTATTTTGCTAAAACGATTAATATTTGATACCGAATGTAGTTAAAAAGAAAATAAGCTCTTATCCTTTTCACAAAAGATCAAAGATAAGACAAATACACATGTATAAAGATGAAATAAAATCAATTTGCTAAAACGATTAATATTTGACAACAAATGTAGTTAAAAAAAAAACTCTTATCTTTCTCACGAAAGATTGCGACAAGACACAAATATGCATGGATAAATATAAAAAAATTATTTTGCTAAAACGATTAATATTTGATACCGAATAGTTAAAAAGAAAATAAACTCTTATCCTTTTCTAAAAAGATCAAAGACAAGACAAATCTGCATATATAAAGATGAAAAAAATTCAATTTGCTAAAACGATTAATATTTGAGACCGAATGTAGTTAAAAAAATATTAGCTCTTATCCTTCTCACGAAAGATCAAAGACAAGACAGATACGCATGTATAAAGATGAAAAAAATCAGTTTGCTAAAACGATTAATATTTGAGATCGAATATAGTTAAAAAGGAAATAAGCACTTATCCTTCTCACGAAAGATCAAAGATAAAGAAGATACACATATATGAAGATGAAACAAATTAAGTTTGCTAAACCATTAATAATTGAGACCAAATATAGTTAAAAAGAAAATAAGCTCTTATCCTCCTCATGAAAGAACAAAGACAAGATACAAATACGTATGTATAAAGATGAAACAAATTCAGTTTGCTAAAAAGATTAATATTTGAGATCGAATGTAGTTAAAAAGAAAATAAGCTCTTATCCTTTTTTAGATAGATCAAAGACAAGACAGATACACATGTATAATGATAAAACAAATCCAGTTTGCTAAAATGATTATTATTTGAGGTAGAAAAAAGAAAAAACAAAACACACTTGTTCTTCTAAAGAAAGATCATGTGTAAATAAAATAAAATATTGAATCCCAACTTATCTCCCTGACAAGAATGGACCTTGGGCCTAACTCATCCCCAAAAGCTAGCTTACGAGGTGAGGATTGCCCAAGCCATATAAGGAGACCAAGGACCTCAAATCTCTCCGATGTGGGATAACTCAACACCCCCCATCACACCCAGATCTCTGGAGCGTGGACAACATAATGGGGCCCAACATCGGTAATAATAATTGGGATGGGCCTGGCTCTGATACCATGACAAGAATGGAACTTGGGCCAAACTCATCCCCAAAAACTAGCTTACGAGATGAGGATTGCCTAAGCCATATAAGGAGACCAAGGACCTCAAATCTCTCCGATGTGGGATAACTCAACACTCCCTAACTATATAAATTAAGGAGATTGAGGTGGTTCCATTGTGCACTTTCATCCCAGCATCTTCTTTAGTCTCTTCTTTATTATCCTTTATACCAATTCAGCCAGTTCCAAATCTTCCATTTTAATGGAGATTGATTCAACAAACCATGAAAAAGCTGGTATCTTCACCAGGTGGTGGAGCCAGCTCAAGGTATTTCCCAGGAAGTTAAAGGATAAAGCTAGGAAAATTGCTAAAAACACAAAGAAGATTGGGAAAGATGATCCTAGAAAAATTTGGCATGCAGCTAAGGTGGGACTAGCCCTTACTTTAGTCTCATTTTTCTACTATAACGGGCCGCTTTATCATAGGTTTGAACAACCAGTAATGTGGGCTGTCCTGACTGTGGTGGTTGTTTTTGAATTCACTGCTGGTAATTTATTTAATTTTTTCCTTAAACACATTGCTAGTTTATTTTGGTCTAATTTATCATCCAGTTTGTTGATATCACTTTCTTTTCTTCACTTTCTCGAGAGAATTAATAGAGATATTAATTGATGTTTATTTTAAAATTCAGGTGCAACCATATCAAAGAGCATAAACAGAGGCGCTGCTACGGCACTAGCTGGTGTATTTGGTGTTGGAGCTAAATATTTAGCTGGCCTGTTTGGAAATGAAGGGCCGGATCCTATAGTTCTTGGGGTTTTGGTCTTCATTGTAGGTACGAAATAGACGCATAATAGTGTAACCTATTTCTCCAAATTAACAAAATGGACACAAATCATTAAATTGTTCCACATAATGAAATTCATTAAAGACTCCGCTTGTTCATTTAGATATTCACATACAATGTTTAACCCCATTTCTCCATGCAGGTGCTGCAGGTACATATACAAGGTTTTACCCCCAAATTAAGAGGAGGTATGACTATGGAACCCTGATCTTTGTGTTGACCTTCAGCTTGGTCGCAGTCTCAAGTTACCGCTCCGAGGATATTTTGACCGTTGCTTGTGAGCGGTTAGCGACCATTCTGATTGGCGTCGCCACCGTCATGACTATTTCCATGGTTATTCGTCCAGTTTGGGCCGGGGATGATCTTCATAAGCTTGTTTGTACCAATCTTGAAAAGCTAGCAACTTTTTTAGAGGGTCAGTGGATATATACATATTCTTGTTTTACTAATTTAATTTAACCTTCCTTCATTACAATTTTTATGAAAAGTTGAACTTAATTCGCAGGTTTTGGAAGTGAGTATTTTCACATTTCTGAGATTGAAGGGAATGATGGAGGTATCAAGAGCAATGAAAAGGGATTTCTTGAAGCCTTCATTAGTGTTATTGGTTCTAAGGCCACTGAAGAATCTTTGGTGAGAAACAAATTAACATCCTCACTAATTAGACTTTTTTCATTCTCAAGTTCCATCATTTTTCACAGGGGCAAAAAGAGGTTATTTATTTATGTTTTGACTTGTTATGAGGAGGACCAAGGTGACAAAGCAAATTAAAAGCAAGCATTAATTTATTCTTGCCCTTTTTATCCCACCCTTTCTTTATCACATTAGGTATAGCATGGGAGCCAATTCATATTTAGTGATATTTGAATACTAATTATTAAACTGAAAAACGATTCAGGCAAATTTTGCATGGTGGGAGCCCCCTCACGGATCTTTCAAGATTAGTCATCCATGGAAACAATACTTGAAGATTGGTAGTCTTGCCAGAGAATGTGCTTGCCATCTTGCAGGTCTTACTGGCCGCTTAAATAATTCTATATCTCAGGTAGATATAACTTGAACACTCTTTCTTAAAGCCCTACTTCTCCCTCCACTCTCCGCGTGTCATGCATTGAAGGGTGCAACACGCCTGCCCATGTGGATTACAGGTAACAGTTACACGAATATCAAAAAGTTAACAATAACAATAACAACAACTACCCAGTATACTCCTACTAGGTGGGTCTAAGGGGTAATATGTAGACAAGCCTTACCCATACCCGAAAGGGCAGCGAGGCTGTTTTCAATAGACCCACGGCTCATAGGCTAAAAGGAAAAACAGCAGTAAAACAAAAACAAAGACAAAAACAAAAACAAAAACAATAGAGCATTAGTAACTCCAGCAGCAATAGCGTAAATAGCGTAAATAATTATCTAAACATACGAAACATAAGTACAATCGCATGCAATAATATCATACAGTAACTACCATAACTAACAGCCATAGGGGGGACATAAGCTAAAACACAAATCATCTATGGAAAACCCTGCTGACCCACACCCAACCCCGGATGAGGCGTGTGAAAAACTCTAGGAGCCCCTATCCTACAACCCTGATTCTAGACCTCCAGACTTTCCTGTCAAGGGTCATGTCCTCGGAAACTTGCATTCTAGTCATGTCCTGCCTAATCACCTCTCCCCAATACTTCTTAGGCTCCCTCTGCCTCGCCGACTGCCAACAATCTCCAGCCGCTCAACAGCTCCTCACTGGGGCATCGAGACTTCTCCTCCGCACATGCCCGAACCACCTCAGCCTCGCTTCTCGCATCTTCTCATCCACCGGGGCCACCCCCACCTTCTCTCGAATAACTTCATTCTTAATCTTATCTAGCCTGGTGTGACCACACATCCACCTAAGCATCCTCATCTCCGCAACCTTCATTCTCTGAACATGAAAGTTCTTCACGGGCCAGCACTCCACCCCATACAACATCGCAGGTCTAACAGTATCCGGCAAAATTAAGGAATGAATATAATTAAATAAAAGCGCGAATTATAAAAACAATTCTTTCCAAAAAAGAACATAAAAGCTCTTAAATAACACTAAAGTGCACATATATTAGTGGTGACGACATATATGCGTAAATGGTGAAATGATTCCCTGCACGGAAACTTTTTAGCTTAAATGTATGATAATAAATATCACTATGTCCTTCTAAAAAAGAATGGTATTTTTTCATATTTAATAGTAATAATTTAATTTAAGCTCCAATTTTGTACTTAATAAAATATTTGATAGCCATAAAATATTTATCGCATATTTAGACGACAACAATTTCACATGTTTTTTTTTCTTTTAAATTATATGTTCAGTTAAATACATGTCACATAATTGAGACTTAGAGAGTACTGTAAGTTTGAATCTCTCAATAAACAAAATAGATTAATTGCAATAGTCCATCCCCATTTATATATACCAATTTAAATCTGTAGAATCTTATTAATTAGTTATCAAAATTTTAAACTTTAACATTATTTATTAATTTCTCTTCCAAATCAATAATATGATATTTAAGTCATACTACTAACATATAAAGTCAATATCCAACCATAAATCATCAGGTAAAATGGGACTAATTAAGACAATATAATTTTTTGGCAACTTAATTAATTACTGATATTAACTAATATTTCCAGGTACCAACAGAATTCGAAAGGAGAACAGAAGAAGTATGCAAAAGAATGATCACGGAATCTAGCAAAGTATTACAGGAACTTGCTTTGTCCATTAAAACCATGACGCAACCTTCTTCTTCCTTCATGGAGGAAACCCTCATGCGCAACGCAAAAAGTGCCATTGATGACCTTAAAAAGACACTCGGTACCTCCAAAACTTTCTTCCAAAATGACGTATCAGACGTCATGGACTTGGTCCCAGCTGCATCTCTTCTGTCCACACTCATTGAAGTCACCAGATGTGTCCACGAAATCTCCAAAGCTGTTGAGGAGCTTTCGGTCAAAGCACATTTCAAGAAGAATCTTTCTTCTTCTACTTCACCGCCCCCGCCTCGGTCCCAGTTGCTGCACCGTGGAATTGTGAATCCTGTCATGGAGGATGACGTCGAGAGTGGTGATTTTATTGTGATTGAGATAGGTGAAAACATTGAATCAGCAGAGAAAGTGGAAATAGAGGAGGCGAATCCAGCCAATAATTCGCTAGCTGCAAAGAAAGAAGAACCTGTTGTTTGTGAGATACATGTGGTGGATGAGGCGAAAACGGAAGAGAAGAAAAGAGAATCTGTTATCATTGGTGTACGTGGAAGCAGTGCAGCAACAACAGTGGAGGAGTTAAAAATGGCACAAAATATAATGAAATTAGCCGATATTACTAAGCTTTATAACAGCGCTCAATTTTTAGAACCAGTTGAACGTGGAAGCACGGCATTGATGATTACGACAGTGATGGAGGATCACACATTAGGAGGTGAATCCATCGCATGGAGAAAAGGATCGTCGGAAATAGAGAATTGTAAATAGTAGCAAATTGCAGTGTAAAAATTAGACAAAGGACATAAGAGAGTGAAATTTGTCCCGGTAGTTTTATTTCACCCCAAGTGATAATAAGAGCAAGTAAAGTGACGAGGCAGGATTGAGAGTGTTACCGTAACGTTCCTTTTAATATTTTGTATATGTAATACAAGTTATTTTGTGCGTTTAAATTCTCTTCTTTTCTCTCCTTTTCCTTTTTTCTGTTTTAGGGTGTTAAAGATTTCTCGCTACTAGAAATTCGGCAAAAATTGATGAAGACAAAACCACTAATTTGATCGGGTTTTGTAATTAAAATAAAAATTAAAAAAACCAACCAACTTTGGTCGGTAAATTCGATCCGTCATTTTAAAAAACTGATCATCTTTGGTCGATAATTTTATTTGCCAAAATTGGTCGATAATCTTTGGCAGGTTATTTTCACGCGAAAATATAATTAAAGAGTATAAATAAAAAATAAGACAATCTTAAAACAAATGCACCGATGGCTTAGTGGTAGAATATTATCCTGTCATAGTACGCACTCCAGTTCAATTCCCAAATGATGAATCTTTTGATAACATAATCAAAATACCGACCAATTGTGATCGTTTTTTCTTTTGCGACCAACCGTTGATATACTAAAACGACCATCAAAATAGCGACCAAACAGATTTGAACGCATTTTGGTCAGTAATCTGCCATAATCAACCAATGTTGGTCGATTTTTATGGTCCCTAATTACTGGATTTCTAGTAGTGTCTATGCTTGTTTTTCCATATACACAAAATAAATGAAACGGGGACTTGAAATATATACTACCAATTAAATAAAAGGCAAACTTAAGTTCTTAATAATAACTAAATTTGATACACTGGAAATATTTTAACAAAAGAAAACAAGGTAAAAGCATAATTAAGTTGCAAACATAGTACTACTACAACAACAACAACAACCCAGTATAATTCCACTTAATGGGGTCTGGAGAGGGTAGTGTGTATGCAGACCTTACCCCTACCCTTGGATAGAGACTGTTTCCAAATGAACCCCCGACATTCTTTCCTCCAAGAACTTCTCACCCTACTCTTAGGAAAACTCGAACTCACAATCTCTCAGTTAGAAATGGGGATTGCTTACCATCAGACCAACCCCTCTTGTCCAATGTATACCCATAGAGATTGTTTGTCACCACCTCAAAATGAATTGTAATATGGTTGCCACCCAGTGCCTATCAACTTGCACCGAGTGAACCGTAATGATATTGTACATACTTAAATCCCGCTCGCGTGATCCAATATAATTAATTAATAATAAGTGATTAAAGTGAAATAAATATAAATAATTTTAAGTGAGATAATTAAAAATGTCACTAGTAAACCCTTTGAAGTAAACATAACCCAAAGTAATACAATTCTACAAATGGAATCTTTATGACGTTACGAGGGAATGCAAAGTTATAGGTCTAGCTAGCGCTACACAAAAAAAACGAAATACAGCAACATGGTTCCAAAAATCTCAAAATGAGTCAGCAAGTGTGTGAAGGGTGCACGAATCCTAACTCACGCGCGGGCCATGATCAAAGGCTAAACCTAATATCATAACACTGTATACTGTTAGAATAGGACTTGCCAGATTTTATCATTTAATCACTACAAAAAATGGAAAATTAACGGCGGTTTTAAAATGGCGGCTATTATGAACCGCTGTAATAAGCAAAACATTATGGTATTAGTTCACCAACCATATTATTTAATTGGAAAACGATGGTTAAGTGTATATTGAGAGCATCAGTTATATTTATATATAGTTGTATGGCCACATTCATAGTTAGTTACAATTGAGTAGATTAACCATTAGTAGTTGTCATTATAATTTTCCTTTTTCTTACATGTACATATAGGATATACACTGAAGTTAGAATCAGATTTCTTTTCCATAATATTCTTCTTCTAGAAGTCTCCATATTATATCAGAGCCCAGGCTCACGTATAACTCATTTCTCGTTCAGATTTATCATTTTTGTCATCAATTTGTGCTTGGTAAGCAGTCACAGATCAAGGATCGTGAAACCCTAAATTTTCACCCACATTTTACAGATTTGTGAATTGTCTCATCCTATATCATGGCGGTAGATGCTGATAATTCGAATTTAACTTATTTACTAAATGTAAACAATGATACATTAGATCCAACTAATCCTTTGTACATGCATCCTTCAGAAAGTGCCGGGTCGACACTCGTGTCGGTAGTATTTAATGAAACTGGCTATAGATCTTGGAGAAGATGCGTCCTTACAGCTCTCTCAGTAAAGCACAAGGTCAGCTTCATCAATGGAAAGTTCAAGAAACCAGATTCCGTCCATCCGATGTTTCAACAATGGGGAGATGCGATGATATGGTAACATCATGGATTCTCAACTCAGTCTCAAAGGATCTAACAGACAGTTTACAATATGTAGTCGATGCGAAAGAATTATGGCAGGAACTAGAGGATAGGTACGATCAGAAGAATGGAACGATATTGTACCGACTTGAAAGGGAAATTAATGACCTAAGTCAGGGAAACCTAGACATTACAGGATACTATACGAAAATGAAGAAGCTTTGGGAAGAATTAAATACTCTAAATGCACATGCTCAATGCAAATGCCAATGTACTTCGTGTGCCAAGGCAAATTAAATTATTAATGGGATTGAACGAGAATTATACAGTCGTGAGAGGGAGCATTTTTGTGATGAACCCGTTGCCCGGCATTGCAAAAGCCTTTTCTATTCTAATACAAGAAGAATAGCAAAGGGAAGTTAGGCCAAACAATCATTTATTGATAGAGTCTGCCTCAATGAATGTCAATAGACCTACAAATCCAGGATTTAGGACCAACTATGCTCAGCAGCGAAATAACACAGGGAACAACTCGTATGGAGGCAATTATCCATAAATTGGGCACACCTATTTTGTGATTACTGCAAGAAGAAAGGGCATACTATAGACAAATGCTACAAATTGCAGGGATTCCCCTAGGATTTTAAATTCACTAAAGGGAAAAATGTAGCATCTGCTGCAAATCTACGGAGGGATAAAAGAGCTGGTTTCGGGAGGACACTGTAAAATGGATGCTAGAAATCGAGGAGTGGGGATTCGAAACATGACAAAGGAGTAGTACAATTAGCTGCTGCATATACTGAAGAACTTCTGTTGTGGAAACACAATTGAAGTATCAAGTAACATTACTAGTGGAGCAGCAATATTTGCTGGTATATTGGCTTAATCTACTCATAAGGAAATTATTGGTAATATTTTACATAAATGTTTCAAATCATCTGCTGAATATTGGATTCTAGATTCTGGGGAAACAAATAATGTCTTATAACGAAACTCTGTTAACCAACATTAGAGTTTTACCTTATCCCTTTTTAGTAACTTTACCAAATGGATACAAGGTTAGAGTGACAGAAATAAGTGATGCTGTCCTTAGTCCCAATCTGACTTTACATAAAGTGTTGTTTGTTCCCAGTTTTAGGTTCAATTTGATCTCAGTTCATTGTCTAACATCATATCTTAAGTGGATTGTTCAATTTTTTTTATCTGTCCCTGTATTTTACAGGCCCCTTAAATGAAGAGGCATCTGGAGATTGGTAGAGCAAGGAATGGCCTGTACTTCCTCTGCTCAAGATGTATTCCTTGGTTCTGCTACTTTCTCTACTCCTCTTATTTCAAATTCTGTTTCTGTTGAAAATTCAAACAGATCATAATCACCCATAACACTCACTGTAAATAATGACCATTTAGGAACATATCCTACTGATCCCCTTTCACCATCATCACCTGTAAATGCTTCATCTTCAAGCAACAAGAAAAGGGTCTTGTATATCTTCTTGCTCTACTAATGTTTCTGCATCTTTTTCAAATTTTTCATATTATGGAAAATGTGCTGATTACTTGTGGCTTAATAGATTAGGCCATGTGCCTTTTCTGAAGATGAGGGGAATATCCTCCATACCTGTAACCTTTGCACCCAAACAACCATTCTTATGTTACATTTTCCCTATGGCCAGACAAGTAAGATTGCCATTCCCTTAGAAAATCACTTCTTCCACAAATATTTTTGACCTCTTACACATAGCTCTTTAGGGGCCATCTCACCTAGTGACCCTGTGACTGTTATTAATATTTTCTTACAATAGTTGGTGACTTCAGTAGATCCACATGGACATATCTCTTAAGCTGTAAAAGCAACACTCTTCAAGTGCTGGAAAATTTGTATACATGATAGAAAACCAGTTCAATTCTTCCATTAAGTCCATGAGGTCTGATAATGGAATATAATTTGTCAACAATGAAACCTCATTATTCTTCAGTTCCAAAGGCATTATACACCAGAAAACCTTCCCATACACACCTCAACAGATTGGTGAGGTAGAAAGAAAATACAGTATTTGTTAGAAGCTGCAATAGCATATTATACCAATTCAATTTACCCATTAAATATTGGGGTGAATGCATTCTTACAGCCACATACTAGATTAACATATTACCCTCTACAATCCGAAATAACAAATCATCTTTTGAAATGCGTTACCAGAAGAAACCCAAGTATTCACACCTTAAAAGCTTTGGATGCTTGTGTTACCCTGCTGTTCTCAAAACTCAAACAGAAAAATTTGAACCTAGAACTGAATCCCATGTCTTTGTTGGATACCCCTTTGACACAAAAGGTTACAAGGTGCCAAACTTAGCCACTAAGAGAATACATATTTTAAGGGATGTACAATTCCATAAGCATGTTTTTCCTTTTATAGTGTCTTCGAATCATACTTTTTTCCCTTGTGTCTTGCCATCTTTTCACTTTGATCATACATGTATGATTCATGAAGATGACACTTTGGGTAATAGTCAGCCATCAAATAGGAATGCACCAAGTTCTGTCACCAACACTTTCTCACCAAATGATCAAATATTTCCTCACTTCTTGTCACGACCCCAGTTCGTCCTCCATGAACATGTCGTTACGACGCCTATTCCCTATGGCTAGGTAAGCCTAACAACACGGAAATATAATCAATTGCAGAAGAAAACATTAAACTGAACCACGTAGATAATTGAATGATCAAGGTGCCACCTGGTACATACAATATCAACTCTTGTAGCTAAACAAAGTTCCCCAAACCCGGAATCTCACAAATGGCAAGCTAAGGGATACATAAGAGGCTCTGACTCAAGAATGTACAAAGGAGAAATAATGAAAGAACTATACTTATTACAGAAAGTTGGAAGGTAACTCCTTGGTAGGCGGGCGTAGCAGTTATGCCTCGATGTCTATACCGATACGCCTCTTTCCAAGGCTGACGGAATTGAACAAGAGTACCTGAATCTGCACAACAAAAGTGTGCAGAAGAGTAGCATGAGCACACCATGGCGGTGCCCAGTAAGTATCAAGACTAACCTCCATGGAGTAGTGACGAGGAAAAGTCGAGATACTTACCAGTCAATAAATAGTATAACAGAAATAATAGAGATGCTATGTAAATATGTAAGGACTGCACAGATGATTAAAAATGCTACATATCACAATAAGGCTAATGTACAATAAGTAACAACGAGAATACAATAAATGATAATATGAAAATGACGGCATAAGTCACAATCCATATCCGGAAGTCACAACACAACAAGGACAAATAAGTCGCTAAGTCATTATTCTTTAATGGTGCTTACATAAGGTCTTTCCAACTCTTTCCACGATTTTACCACAAACTCTCAGACCAGTCACAACTCATGAAAACCCAGCATCTGAAGTCTAACAATTGGCATCTCGTTTCCCATCAATAACAGGGTTATGCTGGCAACTAACTAGTCAACTAGGGTCTCTCTCACATATAATGGGTAGACGAGGGCATATCCCTACTCTCAGCCAAATCAGAAGGGATGCATCTCTAATAGGAGGGTCAGACTAAGTGTATGCTTGTGCAAGTGTAACTAACATGAATCCTACCAACTATTAAGTATAAGAAATGGAACGACTAGCACCCGATGTATTCACACGCAGATAGAATCAATGAAAATATCAGTTCAGAGCACAATGAGCTTAAATAGGAATCACCCGAGAATCAAACCCGTAGTCCATCATACCAATAATAGAGGATCTCCCGGGAATTGAACTCGTAGTCCATCATGTCAATAACAGAGTATCTCCCGAGAATTGAACCCGCAGTCCATCATACCAATAACAGAGGATCTCCCAGGAATTGAACCCGTAGTGCATTATAAATAATAATAGAGGATCTCCTAGGAATTGAACCCGTAGTCCATCATACCAATAGCAAACAAAAAATAGAAACAATGCCCCCACAGCCTTCACAATTCATCACAATCAGCCACTGACATAGCCCACCTTATTTCTCCACGTGTGCAACTAATAACAATGTAGCAAACACCGCCTTATTTTACCACACATGTATTACAATATTCCGACCTTATTCTGCCACATGGGGAATCCACATATAAGCATATAACATATCCCGCCTTATTACGCCGCATGCGCATATACATCAATAGCCACAATAACACGGAAAGGACCTCGAGCAACTTTCCAACAGCAACCGCACGACAGAGACTTCGTGCATCACAGTATAAACAGTCACACAATAAATGGCAATAATGTCTCGGCAAGGGAATCAACAATACCTACTAAGGCCGTGGAACACCAAGGAAAAACACAATAACCTCAATGACAAACAATTTGCCTCATTGGGCTGAAGCCAAAGGAAACTTCGCCACTAACTGGCAGGGGCCATTTGTTGTAACTAGAGTTTTGTCTAATGGTGCACTATATTTGAAAGATGTGGAAGGGAAATGTGTAGAAATGGCCATAAATTCGAATGTGGTGAAGAGATACTATGTATGAGTTCTTTATTTTGATTGTACTTGTTTGTATTTGGCATATTCTGAAGATGGATTGTACTATGTATGAAGGCGTTTTGTTCTGCTATCTTAACACTTTATCCCTTGTCATCCCCTTTGAGAATTGTTTGTTTTCTTTCATAACCCTTGTCGATGCCCCCTTCCTCCCCTAAAAGAGGCAAAATCGGGTTTTACGATATTATGGACAACACAACTCTTATTCCCTTGTGGAAATTAGGTTATGGAGTTTGAAGAGTCGCCACCTAATGATTATAGTGCACTAGGACACTTTTGAGAAGAAGAAGATTTTGAATGAAAATCAGAGTTCGGGCAAGGGCTTGAAATTATCTCGAGGAGAAGGTGTTAGGCACCCCTCAAGATCCTTTAGTGTGGTTCCCGGCCTTGCTTAGATGTGACTTTAAGAAGCATAGAAATAGACAGGCAAAATGTGCACATAAAGATTAAAAGCTAGTGGACAATTTTGAAACAATAGCACAAGTAAAAGGGAAATTTTAGAGAAAATATTTAAACAAAAATAAAAGTAGGGGGGGGGGGGTCCTACATTTAAGTATAATATGTATCATTCGATACAATATCCCGCACATATTCCCAAAGAGGGGTCACTTTATGATATTATCGCATCGTCATCTTCTCCATATTATACCCTTCCCATCCCGTTAAGGTATTTAAACGTGTTTGGTCTCGTTTACTTATTGCATGCTAATACCCGTCCCAACCTATTAGTCTCGGGGTATTAGGACTCCTAATCCTAGAAGTGGGAAGAAGGATAAGAAATATACGGAGTTTCAAAGGTAAAAATGCTAAGGCGTCAACCAAAACAAATAGCACATACGCGTATACAAATCAGACATTCAAAGGCTCATACAAAACCCCACAAATAACAATAGCAATTAGTATAACATGACTTGCAATTACTGATTTGGTCTTCAGTTTAAAACTGATAATGGATAGATTAGCTTAACACATAAAGTTGGATAATAAGTCTACTTTGAGCCCCTCGGATCCGGTTAGTTCAAACTTAATGTATTTTTAAAAACTAGTAATTTCAGAAAGCAAAGATTTGAAACAAGAACTGGGATTTGCAGAAATTCAGATATGGCATATAAAATAGCCGAACTGCTTAAGTAAAATGGTGCAAGAAAAGTATTGAAGTACAAAATATGCAGGAAAAGAAAGGATGATTTCAGAAAAATGCTGGTTTGGAATTAAAAAGATTCTTAAAATAGCGTAGAAGGTAGATTTTGTCAGATTTTAAAATAGACAGTATTGGAAAAATTCATTTATTGAAAGCGTCTAATAAATTAGGCGAGTTTGAACCCTATAGGCATGACATCTACAGAATTATTTGTTGTTGCTTTTAAACTTTCAAGGGAACTACTGTTTGCCTAGCATTTTTATATAGTCCCTATAAATATGATTTCTATATGCACTTTATTACGGAATGTTAAAGACTTATGGGCAGGATTTCTTGATGCAATGTTAAGATCCTATACGCATGATTTCCAAGTGGTTTGCAAAATTTTAATCCTATAGACATGGCTTCTAGATGAGATGAAATATTGAAATCCTATAGGCATGATTTTTAATACAAAAATCCTATATGAATGATTTATATTATGATTAGAAAAAATATAAACCCCTCCCACACCCTTTTCACTATATCCCCAAATTCTTTTACAAAATCTTGTTACATAAATGGAGAGAAAAAGACTAAGGAAATAAGTATATCAAAGCTAAACGGACCCGAGGAAGCTCAAAGCAACCTTAATGTCCAACATATGTATTTTACCAAATCCAGGTTCCAGATTCTAAGGCTTTCTCTTAGAGTGTTTTAAAGTTCCAAGGGCTTTCAGGAAGCCCAGGTAATGCTTACACCTTCAAATAATGATTAGAGTAGTGAAAGGTGTAGAATTACCAGCCCTTAGGTATCCAAGTTTAGAGGGAACTCAAGGGTCCCTAAGCATGGCTTACCATGTCGTCCTCAGAAGGATGAATCTGGATGACAATGGGATTGAGTGTAACTGTTGGCTTCTTAGGCTCTTGTCCTTTAGCTATCAAATCGATTAATCCCTTGGGATCCCAATAATCTACGATCTCAATCATGTGGATGCCTCCACCCTTTGGTTAGGCAGATGGTTGTCGTGGACACTAGTAGTTGGCTCTTTTGCTATAATGATCTTGTTGTCAATCAGATTCTGAATCTTGTCTTTTAACGAGCAACACTCGTCAATGGTATGGCCCTTCATCCCGGAATGGTATGCGCAAATCCTATTTGGTTTGATCCATTGGGAAGGGTTTTCTGGAGTTACGGCTGGGGTAGGGGTTGTTAGAAATAACGCTCTACGCTAGAGGGGGGTGAATAGCATATTAATAAAATTTGGCGTTTTCTTGCGGAATTTAAACTTTGCAGGAAATAAACAAATGCAGTAAAAATAAATTACACCACGATATATACTGGTTGGCCACACTTTGTGGTTAGTCCAGTCCCCGAGAGACTCTCTCGAGATTTCCACTAACAACCTTGTCAAGCTTAAGGTGCCCAACAAACCTTTACACTTAAGACTTGAATCACACAAATCTCAAACACTTGCTCGGAGGTTCCTCACCTCAAAGACTTCAATTTGCTCGGAGGTTCCTTACCTCAAAGACTTCAATTTGCTCGGAGGTTCCTCACCTCAAAGACTTCACTTGCTCGGAGGTTCCTCACCTCAAAGACTTCAATTTGCTCGGAGGTTCCTCACCTCAAAGACTTCAATTTGCTCGGGGATACAATCACAAAGACTTCACTTGTTAAGCTTCCGGGTGCCTAACGAACCTTTACAACTTGAGAACTTGATACAACACAAGCCTCAACCAACCCGCTTAAGGAAACCTATCCCTAAGACTTTACAAGAAGAAATATAACACTCCTTCTTACTACAAGTGTTTAACAAGAACACTCTTTTACTCACTTTACAAGAACTCTCTCAAAGAGTGGATTATGAGTACAAAATATATGGCTCAAGAACACAACAACTCAATCAATAATCTTGGCTCTCAAAAAACAATGTAAGATATGAAATTTGAATCACAAGAATGTAATGTATGCTTTGTAATTTTTCTGCAGTGTTGTTGTGTTTTAAAAATGATTTTCAGAGAGTGTTTTATAGAGAAAATGGAGCAATAGACCGTTGCTTTTAGTTCCAGAAAACGCTCCTGAAAATCTGCCTGACAATCGATTGTTGATATTACACAATCGATTGTTGGAGTAAAATTTCAACAGACAAATTCCTTAAAATCCGGTTAAAAAGATTTCTGTTGAATTTTAAAAAGAAGACAATCGATTGTTGACCTCAGACAATCGATTGTTGTTCAAATATTCAAAATATTTCTGGCAACTTTTTGACTAAAAGATTGAGTAAAGATTATACCATAAATAAATAAAGCCGTTGGAAAAAGTCCGTTTGGAAATATCACTGAGCACAATCGATTGTTAAATAGTGACAATCGATTGTTCTTCATTTTTGAAGATTTTGAAAACATTCTGTAAGTTGTCCAAAACTTTGAGACTTAAGTATAAAATCTGACAATCGATTGTTGAACAGTGACAATCGATTGTTGCTTCAAAAATGATTTCAAACGAAGTTTCTGTCTCAAGACAACATTTTAAAAACTAAGTATAGAACTTGACAATCGATTGTTTCTTCAAGACAATCGATTGTTAAACCCAATTTTCTCAAAACGAGTTTAAAAATCATTTTGGCAAATATGCAACTTATTTCTTTAAAAACTTATGATGCATGATTTTATGAAAATCATTTTAGGTGAGAGCCAATATTAGAAATAAGTCGTTGAGTCAAGATTACAAATTAAGACCTACTCAACAGTTGATTGCATCTTCTATTCTTGAACGCGTACTATCCATCTTGTACTTGGACTGTTATTGTTCCATCACCGATGCTTGTCTCAATGTTTGGCATTTATCAAAACCTACATGAATCAACACACGTTAGTTCGAGAACGTGTTTCTTACAATTTCCCCCTTTTTGATAATGGCAAACATGTATCGGGATATGCATAATAATAACAGTTCAAGATAATTCAATATGCATCATAGACATGTTCATGTTTCATAATTCAAGATAATTCAATGTGCATCATAGACATGTTCATGTTGCATAAGATATTCCCCTCAAATGATGATTCCCCCTAAATGTGTGCAGTTATATCAAAGTGCATGGGAAATATATTATGCATGCATAGCCCGTTTATTTTTCCCCTTTTGACATTAACAAAAAGTGGCTAGATAACAAGTCTAATAATAGCATGCTAGTTCAACAAATGTCAACATAATCGATTATTATACGGGATAATCGAATAGTTTTCAAAAAAAAAAAATTCCCCCTAAATATAAGATTCCCCCTGAATTTAAGCAACACATTCAAAGAAAGCATGTAAGTATGCATAAACTCTAGTCTTGCATATAGCCTTTCTTTTCTTCCTTTTGAAAAAAGTATATACTTCCCCCTTTTTAAAATATCAAAAGATTCATATAATGGAAATAGGAGAGATATTTCAAATGAAAATCAACTTTCATTAAATAGATAAAATATTACATAGGCCATAAAAATACAAGAAAATATTTAATCCATGTTTTGCGGCGGTGCCTCAAGTGGGACAACAGCACCATATTGATAGTTGACATGGTCAAAGTACCCTTGGACATAGCGGGTTAAGTTATCAACTTTTATCTCAATGCGGGTAAGATGATTTAAAATATCCGAATTTGGATCTTGATTTGGAGGAGGATTTTGAGGAGGATGTGGAGGAGGGTGATTGTCATGATCGCCACCACTGTGAAATGAAGATTCAGAAATTTCCCAGTGTTTGGTCCGATTTTTAAGTGGACCATTTGCCGTGATAATGCCGGCGGATTCAAGAAAATGCATGACAAGAGGTGCATAAGGAAGATGTTTGTCTTCGGCGAGAGCATCACGCATGTGAAGCTTGATTAATTTACAGTAATTTAATCGAGCTCCGGAAGAAATGGCATGCATGAGTTTACAATCTTCTTGGGAGATAGTGGTGTGACTGCTTTTTCGGGGCTTGAGAACTCGGGTGATGAAATAGAATATCAACCGATAGTTCGGATCCATTCCCGTGATCGTAGGACGACGAGAAGTGAGACGTGGATCATAGTTAACAAGACCAGCTTGACGAAGAAAGGAGGTTTCGTCAAATAATTCTCCTTCTATTCCAACATATTGAGAAATGTCTTCTCCATCATTTGGGAGATAGGCAATGGTGTTTAGGGATTCATCTGAAATGATAATTTTAACACCATTTACAAAGGTGACAAGATCACCTTGATCGTTCTGGCGGAGATTTGAATAGAATGCCCAAACGAGTGTAGTATTTATAAAGTCAAAAGAAAGGAGAAGGAAGTTTAGAAGATTGCATTGCTGAAGAAAGTGTACAGCAAGACTGAAATTTTCAAGATACCTCATTGTGGAAAAACGAGGAGGAAGAATATCCCGTTTTTCGAATCTTGTAACAAAGCGATTTAGTGTAGCTTCGCTTCTGAAGAATAACACATCTCCATCTTGGTATGGAAACAGTCCGGGAGTAGGAGGAGCAGAGGCAGAGGCACCTTGCTTAGAAGCTCTAGTTTTTCTTGGCATTTTGAATGAAAGAGACTTGAGAAGACTAAAAATTTGCAAGGAGAGCTTTTGATAGAATTTAAAGACTTAGACTTGATTTTGTTGTGATATGAATGAAGAATACATCTCTATTTATAGAGTGGGAGAAGACATGGTATTTATGGCTGAATTGAAGACTCAAAAACGGTCAGATTTTAAGACCACCGCTGGAGACAATCGATTGTTTGCTGGAGACAATCGATTGTTGAACAGATATGCCCGTTGGAATTCTGAAAAGAAAACTGGCAATCGATTAAAGGGGTGTCAGCAGAGCAGAACGGTAAGAATTTTTGAATTAATACCGTCTGACAATCGATTGTGTGATAGAGACAATCGATTGTGTCAAGTTTGACAGAATTTGGCTTGAAAGTGTTTGAAATTTCAGAAAATCACTGACAATCGATTGTTGAATTTGACAATCGATTGTGTACTGGGCAAAAAAATGGTCTAAGTCCTGAAAATTGATTTTGGAAGTATGGTAATCAATTTTGAATATATTATAATCAATTTTGGAATTATGACAATTGATTATGAATGAAACAACGTCATCAACACATGGTGGAAGATAATGATTCTTCGGAAAAACGTTTTTATGAAAATAGATTTTCCATCATGAATACATATAATCAACACCAATTGTTATAAATACCAATTTAGAAAATCAAAACTCAATACAATTTATGCACTTAGTCAATTATGCAATTTATCAAAATAACATTCATATCAATACTTGTGACATATAATACCAATTCAACTAGCTAAAGGGTAGAGTAAGGAACGATCATACCCGGTTTGTCTTGATTCCATCGTTGACATCTCAATTTGCTAGAGATTGAATTGAATGCTTCATGCGAGCACATTAGCATTTCCAACGCTTAATCAAGTGAAGCCATTTCCGATATATATATATAAACAATTTATCACCATAATAACAATTCAAAACCCAAACAGATATTTGTTAAGAGAATATCATCAATAAAATTTATGCAATCAATTCTTTCAAAGCACAAGTTCCCTCTTAAGTAAGACAAAATGGAATGTAATGACATTCCTCTTACTTGTAACAAATTTGCCTAAAATATTTCTTCTTTTGATAAGAAGATTGTATTAAGGCTAATTCCTTTTACCATATTCACATAAGAATAGGAAGGATATTGAGGAATAAACAATATGACGATTTCTATAAATTTATCAATTATATCAAAAAAAATACCTATTGTTATTTTGAAAGGCATTTGTCAAAACATATATTGCATGCTGTTTCAAATAGATAGTCAAATCATGAATTAACCATCTTATCACCTGTTTAAGCACAACACATCAATTTGACATTTTTCGGAAATACCGATTGTTACACAAGCAATGAAAAATCCATTTGACGGAGAGCATAACAAATGCATCAAATGTTATTTTATTAACAGTGGTACACAGGGTTATTTTCAGCAATCCATATTGCAACAAATGTCAAATATTTCAATTAGGCGCATTTGAAATAATGAGAACCAAAACAAAGCATGATTTAAGGAGAATTGATACGGATGGTTAACAAAGACATGTCAACACATACAATTGGGCATGATAAAAATGAAAGCCTAGCCTTTAAAAAAAAGTTCAAGAACGTTTATGCCTATTTTGAACTGACACGATGATAAATGATAGCTGTCGAGTTCAGAATTCAGAATGGTAACAAATCTTGAAATTTTTACCGATTGACAATCGATTGTTGAAAAGGGACAATCGATTGCTGAACTATTTGACACAGTTCCTGAAAAATCTGCAAGAAACAGAGTTTTTGAAAACTCAGAAAAACACGGACAATCGATTGTGCCTGTGAACAATCGATTGTGCCTGTGAACAATCGATTGTGGACTAGACCAAAAAGGTTTTTAAGTCCTGAAAATCGATTATGAGAGTATGCTAATATAAAAAGCATTTATCAAAACATATATTAAAACATGATTTAAAACACTTTGCTGTTTGAAAAGATTGCCAAGACATAATTCAACTAAACATGATTCTAGTAGGTACTCATTCAATGCACGAATCAACATTTGTCAAAGCATGGATCAAGCATTTAATAGTTGATACTAGTAATCAAAAATGAATTTTCAGCATGTCAATCAACAAGTATAGTCAACAAGAAATTTCACAAATTGATTCTTACAATTAACGCATGTCAACGTTTTTCAGGGTGAGAATCAAGTTGACAACTTATATGTTAATAACACCAGCTGCCATATATCAACAAATCTGTCAACATTAATAACTTGCACATATTTGGTTTTATCAAAAAGAATAGCTAACCGAAATTCCTCTCGATGCCTTTGGGTGTCGTGCTTGGTGCATCTACTACAATTTTGTAGTCTTCAAGCACACCTGCAAAAATACCTACGGAGAGGTTTTTGGTACCCATATCTTTTTGGGTCCTTTGGGGTTAGGCAAATAATAATTATAACCAAAAGATAAATCTCTATGTTTAGCAAAACACACGGGTGCAATGTGACATATCCGATTGCAATAATGGCATACTACGTTCGGATTGTGCCAATGCCTAGGTTGCGCCAAATACATTCTAGGTGATCTAGAGTCATTCCTAGAGGCGTTGAGAATCCTAGAGTCATTTCTAGGTTGTCTAACGTAGTTCGTTCTAGGCTTATCAACAATAGTCTTAGTATTGATTCTAGGCGATGTAAAGTGATTAATTCTAGATTCATTATTCCAATTTCTAGAGTTGTATCTAGGTGATCTAATGGCGTTAGTTTTAGACTTATTTTCATACATCCTAGCGTAATGTCTAGGTGGTCTAAAGGAATTTGTCCTAGACTCATTTACAGCCCTAGAATTATTTCTAGGTGGAGCAGTAAAATTTCTAATGGGATTTCTGCTTTTATGCCGTTGATTATTCTTCGACGTTTCCTTTTCTTCAATAACCTTAGGGACATCTATACTTCGTGATTCTAAAGTTTTCCTAAGTTCTGCGTTTTCTAACTTCAAAGAATCGCAGGAAGTACAAGTAGAGCATTCATCAACATAAGAACCTTCATGCATAGTCTTAATGACTTGTCTAAGTTCTACACTATCATTTTGCAAAAACTGATTTTCTTTTACAAGATTCTCGTTATCAAGAGACAGATTTTCAAAATCTTTTTGTTTTAAAGAAAGTTGATTTTTGAAATCTTTTTCTTTCAATAAGAGACGTTCTTCAAAATCCTTTTCTTTTAAAGAGAGATATTTCTGAAAATCTAATTCTTGCTGGGAAAGTGATTTCTTCAAATCTTTAATCATTTTGACAGCATTACCAAATTCACCATACAAATCTTCAAATGCAATTTGTAATTCTTCGAACGAGTGAGAATTAGAGATACTTACCTCTTCTTCGTTGTTTCCATCAAATATTGGAGGCATCGTGTAGCAATTTCCTTCACCGATTCCTGCAAAAGAATCATGAGTAGAAGCCATGGATGGTTCTCTCAAACTGTTAAGTTTTTCAGAGAGTATGGCTCTGATACCAATTGTTAGAAATAACGCTCTACGCTAGAGGGGGGGTGAATAGCGTATTAATAAAATTTGGCGTTTTCTTGCGGAATTTAAACTTTGCAGGAAATAAACAAATGCAGTAAAAATAAATTACACCACGATATATACTGGTTGGCCACACTTTGTGGTTAGTCCAGTCCCCGAGAGACTCTCTCGAGATTTCCACTAACAACCTTGTCAAGCTTAAGGTGCCCAACAAACCTTTACACTTAAGACTTGAATCACACAAATCTCAAACACTTGCTCGGAGGTTCCTCACCTCAAAGACTTCAATTTGATCGGAGGTTCCTTACCTCAAAGACTTCAATTTGCTCGGAGGTTCCTCACCTCAAAGACTTCACTTGCTCGGAGGTTCCTCACCTCAAAGACTTCAATTTGCTCGGAGGTTCCTCACCTCAAAGACTTCAATTTGCTCGGGGATACAATCCCAAAGACTTCACTTGTTAAGCTTCCGGGTGCCTAACGAACCTTTACAACTTGAGAACTTGATACAACACAAGCCTCAACCAACCCGCTTAAGGAAACCTATCCCTAAGACTTTACAAGAAGAAATATAACACTCCTTCTTACTACAAGTGTTTAACAAGAACACTCTTTTACTCACTTTACAAGAACTCTCTCAAAGAGTGGATTATGAGTACAAAATATATGGCTCAAGAACATAACAACTCAATCAATAATCTTGGCTCTCAAAAAACAATGTAAGATATGAAATTTGAATCACAAGAATGTAATGTATGCTTTGTAATTTTTCTGCAGTGTTGTTGTGTTTTAAAAATGATTTTCAGAGAGTGTTTTATAGAGAAAATGGAGCAATAGACCGTTGCTTTTAGTTCCAGAAAACGCTCCTGAAAATCTGCCTGACAATCGATTGTTGATATTACACAATCGATTGTTGGAGTAAAATTTCAACAGACAAATTCCTTAAAATCCGGTTAAAAAGATTTCTGTTGAATTTTAAAAAGAAGACAATCGATTGTTGACCTCAGACAATCGATTGTTGTTCAAATATTCAAAATATTTCTGGCAACTTTTTGACTAAAAGATTGAGTAAAGATTATACCATAAATAAATAAAGCCGTTGGAAAAAGTCCGTTTGGAAATATCACTGAGCACAATCGATTGTTAAATAGTGACAATCGATTGTTCTTCATTTTTGAAGATTTTGAAAACATTCTGTAAGTTGTCCAAAACTTTGAGACTTAAGTATAAAATCTGACAATCGATTGTTGAACAGTGACAATCGATTGTTGCTTCAAAAATGATTTCAAACGAAGTTTCTGTCTCAAGACAACATTTTAAAAACTAAGTATAGAACTTGACAATCGATTGTTTCTTCAAGACAATCGATTGTTAAACCCAATTTTCTCAAAACGAGTTTAAAAATCATTTTGGCAAATATGCAACTTATTTCTTTAAAAACTTATGATGCATGATTTTATGAAAATCATTTTAGGTGAGAGCCAATATTAGAAATAAGTCGTTGAGTCAAGATTACAAATTAAGACCTACTCAACAGTTGATTGCATCTTCTATTCTTGAACGCGTACTATCCATCTTGTACTTGGACTGTTATTGTTCCATCACCGATGCTTGTCTCAATGTTTGGCATTTATCAAAACCTACATGAATCAACACACGTTAGTTCGAGAACGTGTTTCTTACAGGGGTAACTTAGCCTAATGCTTTGAGATTCTCATATAATTGGTTAATCGGCTCGGCTATAACGGTGTATTATCTAGGAGGTTCGCAGTAGAAGTTTGGTCTAAGTCGAGGGAAATTTTGGCGGGTAGGTAGTCATGGGTAGTGAGAAGGTTGGGAGTTATATGCTTGGTATACGGGTGCAGGTTGGGAATATCTCAGTGAAGTGGGTTGATATTGTGGGTGGTGGTGGTGATTGGTAAGCAGGTGGTGGAATTTTGTAAGTGGGTGATGGTGCTTGGTGATTTAGGGTAGGCTGATATGTGAGTGGGGAAAAGAGATAGGTTTGGTACTTCATGGGAGAGTTGTTTCTTTGCGCAGCCATTGCGGAATTTACATCCTTCTTCTTTGTTGAGCCACCAGACTTTAGAGCCTTGATGGTGGCTTGCAATGCCTCGAGGTTTGTGACCATACCGTTCTTGATGCCTTCCTCAATCCTTTATCCTAATTTTATGGTGTCAGAGAACTTTTGGCCCGCAATTAGCATCAATCTTTTATAGTACTGTGGATTTTAAGTATAGACAAAGAATCTGTTCATTTGTTCTTCCTCCAAGGTCAATCTGACCTTAGTAGCTTCCGACCTCCAACGAGTATCATACTCGCAAAAGGTGTCTGTGGGATTCTTCTTAAGATTATGAATATAGAACACATCTGGTGCGTTCTAAGTGTTGACCCTAAATCGATCCATAAAATCAGACGCCATATTTACCTAACTAGTCCCTTTCTTCGCATCCTGGATAATATACTAGGATAAGGCATCACCCTTCAGGCTCCTCATGAATAGCTTCATATGGATATTCTCATCCCTACCGACTTCTTCTAGTTTGTCACAATAGATTCTCAAATAAACCCAGGGATCCGCGGTACCGTCGAACAATTCGAACATGGGAGGTTTGTACCCCTCCGGGAGCTCAACATCTAGTTGTACACAGAGATCTTCGTAATTCAGCCTTTCAACACCATTGTTACCTTCGAAACCTTGAACCCGACTAGTCAACTTCTTAATCTCAGCGGCCAAATTTTGAATGAGGGAACTTTTGTTGTCCGACTCGGCTATATTGGTGATTGGCTGACCGTAATGTGGTACAATATCCACAAAGACATGAGTGTTCTAGTTATCTGTGGTGTTTTGGGGCTCCGGGATAAGGAGTGGAGCATTGTTGCATGTGTTACGGACTTGGGTCTGAGCAGGCTGAGCTGGTGGCGACGGCGGTGATTTATTGACATCAGCAGCAACAAGAGTGATCGATAGACTCTCCATGTTTCGTACTTATTCAAACTCTTCTCAAAACCTCAGCAAAGTTTGCTCAAGATGAGTAGCACTTTCTTTGGTGATTGAAGCCTCTCCAACATCCTTTCTAGCATTGGTATCTTCCATTTTGCTCTTGTTCCTGTTTCTGGGAGGAGGAGGAGGAGGAGGAGGAGGAGTAGGAGGAAAAGGTGGAGGACCCTTTGATCTTCTGGGGTATGCTGATGGTGCCAGAATGCACAAACTAACCTTTGGGGAGGGGAATAAAAATAAAAGAAAAAGAAAAAAGGTAAAACGTTAGTGCAGATTCTGATAAATAATATTGCAATATTTAAACACATTGTGCGGGAATATAAATCGCTTCCTAATTTGGGTGCCTCGTTGTGCCCAAGGTAGGCCTAGCGACCAATAAAATTTGGAGAACTTATAATGCTAAATGCCTCAGTTTATTGGTAAAAATAAGACAAATCCCAAAGCGACACTAAATATCACTACTGGCCATTGGCCTTATTACATCATTAAAGCGAAAGAAAAGACTCCTAACTACTTGGTCCCAGATTGACATTCCCTAGATTTGGTATTCTTCCTCCTTCGTGTAGCTGCATCAACTTGCGGATCCATAACGGTAGGTAGGATCGAGCGAAATGTCCGTCTGCTCTTCCCTCAGCATTTTGACAGTCTACGATCCTTTGCAAGAACTTTCCTTCCAAATCGACCAAACCTTGCTCCAGATACCCCAAACGGTTGTTGGCATTGACAAACATATCATTCCACTCGTTGATTAGCTTCTCATGCGCTTCCTGTATTTCCCGATGTTCGTTTTCACATTCACTCATTCTCTTGCGCAGTTGATTGTACTTGACTTGCGCTTCAGCTTTCTAGTCAATAATTTTGTGACCATGGATGAACCTTGGGCGACATAAACCAATGCGATCATCTTCTAACCAACTTGTGTAGTGCGGCACACATCTGGCATGATACATGTCTGGTTCAATAGAATCCTTCCCTAGAACGAGCTTGCAGTACCACATATGCTTAGCATGACACCTATGCGGGCTATCGTCATTTTGAAAGTCAGCCTTGGAATGACTCATTGTTTCTGTCCTGGGTATAATTTGTTTCCTTCACGCTTGCCTCATCACTCGGAGGGGGACAAAAGGATGAGTTCCCCTCAGGCCAATGAGTGTGAGGAGCGATGCATCTCGAGAACGGACAATGAACTCCCCTGTTGGGAACCACTCGAACATCCACTGAATTTGCTCTTGTTTCAGATTCTCGAATAACTCTACCCATCCATTGGCGTCCTTTGGCTGAGCGAACATATTGGGCATGAAGTTCATTCGCTTTGGATGATACAAAGCAATATGGTCATTCCAATCTCTGCGTATGATTTCCTGTCTGTAGTCGCCTTTCTGAAGGCGTTCTAAGAGCCATAGTTGACGTAGTAAGTTACAACCCTCGAATTGTGTAGCCCCTTGTTGGCATTCTCCCAAGGCTTGATAGATCTCCGCGAGGATCATAAGTACTATGCTGAATGGCTACCCGTCGATTCCTTCCATCAAAGTCTTGGTAACCATGGCTAGACAGGTGTGGATCCTAGCCTTCTTCATAGGGAAAATTACCATGCCTAAGAAGCAAAACATAAACTCAAACACCCTTCTATGTATGTGCCCTAAAGAGGTGAGGGCAAATTCATCCATTTTGGTGTGATAGGACTTAATGTGGCCATATCTCTCATATAGAAAGTCGAATGGTATGTAAGAGTCCTTCAAGCAAGAAAGGTTGGGATTTTTCTTGAGTCCCATCATTTTAAGGAAATCTTTACTTTTGTGATTCTCCGGCATGAGTAAACCTTGCGCTTCCGAAAGGACGCCAGCTAGGCCTCCTATTTCTTCTAGCAAAGAGGTCATCTCTAATTCCCGGAAATGGAAAAATGATTGATCACCATCCCAAAACAAAGTGGCAGCCTCAATGATTTTGTTGTTGGGTTGAATTCCAAAAGCGAAGGCAAATTCCTTAAGTGCTTACGGACGATGGTTTGATCACTAACATCAACATCCTCCCACCAGCTAAGCAACCTTGGGGGGATGTTGGATACCATACCGAATTTGGGGACCTCGTGCCTCATTTCTTCAAAACAAAGTGTTAGGCCCTTAACACCACTAGAATCGACTATTTAAATCAACAATTAGCAAAAAGCATTTAGTTCTCCAAATAAATTCACATAACATAAAGGTGTCCGTTTGGGTTTTAGGAAACCCGATGGACTTTGGTTTAGGCTATCTTATTGAGTCATTATGCGGACAACATAACTGACTCGACAAGTGTTGACCATGATGCATGAACAATTTAAAGGAATAAGGTTTCTACTTTTGAAGATATAGACAAGGTACCCTTGAGCGGACAACTCAAGAGGGAGAGGCGCGGAACCATCGACTACAGCGTTGATCGACTGTTTTTACCACAAATATGCCTTTTCCACATTTAGAGGGATTTATAATATTGGAAGGGCGCAACCACTCATTGTATGCGTTGCTATAGAATTTGTTTTTGGCACGAGTGGAATATGATGTTGAGAGATGAAATTACAATAATGAAACAAGTTACATGTATTGTCACGTTCATAAGATAAATGGTTACAATGGTCGCTCGAAAGTAAAACAGTATTGAAATAATAATATGGGAAAGGAAGTAGTTGAAGGAAAGAGAAAACATGAAGAGTAAAGTTAGTAATTGTGATGGACTAATCAAAACAGGAAATAAATGCGATTAAAGTAAACAAGTAAAGTCACATAGGCAAGTAATGGTAAAAGCATTAAAGGAATTCCCCAGCATATTCTACATGATGTCGACGCCCCCTTTCCCCCTAAAAGAGGCGAAATCGGGTTATACGACTATATGGACAAAACAGCTCTTATTCCCTTGTGGGAATTGGGTTATGGAGTTTGAAAAGTCTCCACCTAATGGTTGTATTTACATTAGGACACTTTAATGAAGAAGAATATTTTGAATGAAAACTAGAGTTCGAGTAAAGGCTTGAAATTTTCTCGAGGGGAAGGTGTTAGGCACCCCTCAAGATCCACTAGTGTGATTCCCGAAGTTTCTTAGATATGACTTTAAGAAGCATAGAAATAGGCAGGAAAAAAGTGCATATAAAGAATACAAGCTAGTGGATAATTTTGAAAGAATAGCACAAGTAAAATGGGAATTTTAGAGAAAATATTTAAACAAAAATAAAAGTAAGGGGGGGGGGGATCCTAGGTTTTACTATAATATGGATCATTCGATACAATATTCCATACATATTCCCAAAGAGGGGTCACTTTATGATATTATTGCATCGTCAACATCTTCATGTTATACCCTTCCCATCCCGTTAAGGTATTTAAACGCGTTTGGTCTCGTTTACTTATTGCATGCTAATACCCGTCCCAACCTATTAGTCCAGGGTATTAGGACTTCTAACCGTAGAACGGGGAAGAAGGATAAGACATACATGGAGTTTTAAAGGTAAAAATGCTAAGGCGTCAACCAAAAGAAATAACACATAAGGGTATACAAATCAGACATTCATAGGCTCATACAAAACCCCGCAAATCACAACAACAATTAGTTTAGCATGACTTGAGATTACTGATTTGTTCTTGAGATAAAAACTGATAATGGATAGATTAGTTTAACAAATAAAGTTTAATAATAAGTCTACTTTGAGCCCATCGAATCCGGTTAGTTGAAACTTAAAGTATTTTTAAAAATCGGTAATTTCAGAAAGCGATGATTTGAAACAAGAATTTGGGATTCGCAGAAATTCAGCAATGGCTTATAAAATAGCCGAACTGCTTAAGAAAATGGTGCAAGAAAAGTATTGAAATACAAACTATGCAGGAAAGAAAAGTTGATTTCAGAAAAATGCAGGTTTGGAATTAAAAAGATTCTAATAGATTTAAAATAGCGTATAAGGGAAATTTGGTCAGATTTCAAAATAGATAGTACAACAAATTCTTTTATTGAAGGCGTCTAACAAATTAGGCGAGTTTGAACCCTATTGGCATGACATCTAGAGATTGATTTGTTGTTGCTTTTAAACGTTCAAGGGACCTACTGTTTGCCTAGCATTTTCTATATAGTCCTTATAGACATGATTTCTATATGCACTTGATAATGGGATTTTATAGACTTATGGGCAAGATTTCTAGATGTAATGTTAAGATTCTATAGGCATGATTTCAAAGTGATTTGCGATATTGAAATCCTATAGGCATGGTTTCTAGATGAGATGCAATATTAAAATCCTATAGCCATTATTTCTAATACAAAAATCCTATCAGCATGATTTCTATTATGATTAGCAAAGATATAAACCCCTCCCATACCCTTTTCACTATATCCCCAAATTCTTTTTACAAAGCTTGTTCCATAAATAGATAGAAAAATACTAAGGAAAAAGAAGTATATCAAAAATAAACGGACCCGAGGAAGCTCAAAGCAACCTTAATGTCCAACATATGTATTTTAGCTAATCCAGGCTCCTAATTCCAAGGCTTTCTCTTAGAGTGTTTCAATGTTCCAAAGGTTTTCAGGAAGCCCAAGCAAGGCTTACACCCTAAAATAATGATTAGAGTAGTGCAATGTATAGAATTATCAGCCCTTAGGTATCCAAGTTCAGAGGGAACTCAAGGGTCCCTAAGCATGGCTTACCGGAGGGGGGGGGGTAGGGCTTAAATAACTAATAGTAAGTGTAAAGTGAGGGATTAGAGGAAGACCAATACAAAAGGTGGTCATACCTAGCCATGAGCAGGGTTGGCACACCCTTGACTTTTCACATGGCTTAAACAAATAAGAGCAGACTTTAAATAATGTCAGACATAGGCCTGTATGATGATTGGGACATCAACAGACCTGAGTCAAGCTCAACACATAAACGGGGATAAGGGAATGGGACTGATTTGAGTAGAGGTTTAAAACAACCTGGTTCTGAACTAAAGGTGGCAATAGAGTACCACTCTAGTCAAAAACAATACTCACATACAAAGGGGGTCAGGGAAAGGGATCAAATATGAAAGCATTTGCATAAAAACAAAAACAAAGTCAAACGGAAGTAGACTAAAGGGATTTGGGGAGAGGGAAATACATGGAAGTATTCATACAAGCAAACCCTATTAAAATATAGCAATATAGGGGTAGGGATACACATGCTGATGTTTTAACTGCATAATGAACATAAACAGACATGTGAAAAGAAACAATTAAACATGTTGTTTTGGAGATGGTATTAAGTCATAGACCTACTAGTTTGTAACTTCAAATGATAAATCAAATAGGTCAAACACAACCTTATAGTTTAGTTTTCTTTCAGGCGGCTAAACTTGAGTAGCAGAATAAGTAACAGAGAAAAGCATAGAGGAGAAGAGAGAGTTTTGAGTGTGAACTTGTTTTGTTCGTGTGTTTTTGAAGTGAAGATGAAGGGGGTTTTTATAGTGTAAAAACAAGTAGCAATTAAGGCAGGAAAATAAATTAGTATCAATCAAAATCAATCAAGGAAAGAATTCCATTTAATTGAGGGAGTCAGACTTAGGGTAAATACACAGAGTTCAACATATGGAAAGGAAATCAATAATGGGTTGTAGAATAAGGGGTAAATACATTTAAGGTTTTTTGAAACACACACGATTTAAACAAATAAGGCAAATAAAATCGTCAATCATTCGAAGAATCAAGGAAACTAGGATGCACATTGATACTGAATTTAGTCAGAAAGCACGTCCAAATTAAAGAATGAAATAAGTTCATACAAATCGGTTTCCCAAAATTAAGGTTATTTCGGAAAGGGAAAGGTTGATTATAAAAGATGCACAAAGACATGCAGGTTATTTCGGAAAGGGAAAGGTTGATTATAAAAGATGCACAAAGACATGCAAGGATGAAATTGATAAAAAAGTCGTGTAATCAGAGAGCAGAAGAACACAAGCATGAGATGCAATTAGAAATTCTTACAGAAATCAGAAGCATGAAATATTTAAGCAGTTAGGTTTTCAGAATCAGGCAACAACACACACAAAGACGAAAATCCCAAAGTCTAGGGTTCCCTAACATTTCACGGTGTAAAGAAGAAAACACAAAGATACTCAGGTAAACAAACTCAGAGTGGACACAAATAAGGAAAAATACAGTAGAGTTACCAGAAACCTAGGCAAAAGGAAAACATTCGAAAGCCATAGCAAGAAATAAAGAAATCAAAGTAGAGGAATTTTAGAAAGAAAAATTGGAGAAACCCTAGGTGAAAAATCGCATGGAATCACAACTAAACATCGGAAAAGTCATAGAAAAAAGCAAAGAAATCACAGTTGAGTAGTTTAAAAAGAAAATCGGAGAAACCCTTAGTTTAGGAAGATGAACAGTTTGAAAATAAAAATCGGTAAAATTGTGGAAAACACTTTGAATCTTTAGAAAATCAGATAGATCTAAGGTAGATAGTAAAGAGAAAAACAGAAGAACCTTGGTGGTTTAGGATTTCAGAGAGAACCCTAGAAAATGAGAAATCATGGAACTGGCTAGCTTCGAGTCGACAACGGACTCACAACCTTAAGGCTTGCCGGAGAGAGACCAGACATGGTAATAGAAACTCAAGTCGGTGGACCTCTAAGACAGTGGTCTTCACAATAGGGTTTCAATCGTCGAACAAAAGGGTCGTAGAAGGGATTGAGGGGTGAGTATAGGTAGCATGAAGCCTGGATAGCCATAGTCTCCGGCGAAAAGAGGTTAAAAGTGATCGGAGGCGGCTAGCGTTTCGGGGGGGGGGGGGGGTTGGGAGTGTTTAGAGATAAGGGGGATACAAGGGCAGTTGAATGTATAAAATGATTAGGCTAGGGGTGTATTGGGGTTTAATTAAGGAAGGGTTATCGTGGGCCGTTGATCTAAATAATCAACGGCCACGATTTAAAAGAGGGAACGAGGTGGGTTATTTTAGTGGGTATGGGTCAGGTCTTTTAATATTTGGGTAGAGTATTTGGGGTTGGGAATTAGGGCTTTAATTTAAACAAAAAAGGCAATAAGTTAAATATCTAATTTCCCCCTAATTTGAATTTTATAAATTAGCAAATGATGTTTAAAATCAAATTTAAAATACTGGGTTAATAAAAAAAGCATACGTATTAATTTGAAAATATTAGAAATAATTTTACGGTTAAAAATAGTATAAAATTGAGAAATTGGCTAAAATTTCAATTTCATGGAATTTTAGTTTAGAAATGCCAAATAAGCTTGTATAATTACGTAAAAATGATGTAAATTCTATTTTTGTGTAAATGAGAGAATAAAATAAATTATTTACCAAAATAGCAAGTTTTGGGAATAATTATTGAATTTTATAGTGCCAAAATAACTCATAAATTAATTTAAATATTCTCAAAAAATGGAAAAATACAAAAAACTTTTGTGGATGCTTATATATGCTATTTTTTAGAATAGTTTGAGTATAAAATATATTGATAAAATTGGGTATCAACAACCCTCTTTCAGAATCAATGTTCATGAACGCAAGTGCGAAAGAAAAGAAAAATGAAAAGAAAAAGAAGGAAGAAAAAGAAATGAAAAGAAAAATAGAAATGAAAAGTGAAAAGAAAAGAAAGAAAAGCAAAAAGAAGAAAAATTAAAGTGAAAAGAAAGAAAAGAAAAATGAGGAAAAAGAAAGGAAAAGAAGAATAGAAAAACAGGAAAACATAAAAGAAAAGAACATCACAACAACGTAGTTTCTATTCCGTGAACTACATTTGACTTGATCCCGAAAGGGTACGTAGGCAGCCTCTCTCAGGTTCAGCCATGCCAAAATAAAAATCCAAAAGCCCCTAAGCAATAAATAGGGGTAGAAGTTGTGGTTGTGTCGACACCCCCTTTTTCTCCGGACTCATGGAGAGTAGGGAGATATGGTTTACGATATTATGGACAAAAAAAACTCTTTTCCCTTTTGAGGAAGCGGGTTTGAAGAGTTAGAAGAGTAGCCACCTAATGATTATAGTGCATTAGGACAATTAAATAAAAGAAAAAGGATTGTTTTGAAAGAAAACCAGAGTTCGGGTAAATGCTTGAGATTATCTCGACGGGAAGGTGTTAGGCACCCCTCAAGATCCACTAGTGTTGTTCCCGTCCATGCTTAGTTGTGACTTTAAAAGGGCTAAGAAATAAACAAGTAAAATTTTCACATAGAAAGCATAAACAACTTGAGAATTTTTTTAGAAAGAAGACATAAGTGATTTTGAAAAAGAGAAAAGCTTGGTGGAAGAAAACGTTAATTAAAGAAAAATAAATAAAACAGAGAAAGGGTCCTAGGGTTAAATATAATATGGATCACTTCGGTGCAATACCCAGTAATAATTCTCACACAATATATTAGCGCACCGATCATCATATCCATATTCTACCCTCTCCGCCCCGTAGAGGTTATTTTAAGCGCGTGTATTGGTCATGAATGCTTAGTGCATACTATTACCCATCACATCCTATAGGTCCTAGAGGGTGTTTAGGACCACTATTCCTACAAAGGGAGGTCTAGGTTGGACCCTTAAGTTTAAAGGCTAAATACTAGGCGACATACAAAAGGCAAGTAGGACTTCATATAAGGGATTAAGTAAAAGCATGTAAATGGCTCTAGTATACCTCCACGAATATACATACAAGTAGCACACCTCAATCAAATTTAAGGTATAAAGAAAGTGAGAGTTTTAAAAAATCTAAATGTAGAAAAATTAAAAATCTGGGCAGAATTAGGCAAGAAAAGTTGGAAAAACTGAAGGTAAAGTAGTAAAAATATGTGTATCATTTAAGAGTAGGAAAAAATATTTATCCTTTCAAGCACAGTTACAGCCAATACATGTGAAGTTTCCTGCTATTAGAAACATAAGTGTAGTTCTAGACTTAAGATGGCGTATAGAGGAGATGTAAAAAAATTACTTTAGAATTAGAGAAAACAAGGAGAGTATGGGCCTTGAAAATTACAAATTCCATTATAACCTTTAGGAAAAGAGTAGTCAAGTCTTGAACTGGAAATGTAACTTAATCAAAAACTTATAGGTGAAAGAATGAGATAGGAATTTAATAGTAAACACAAACAGACTTCAACAAGGCAGATTAATTTGGACAACTTGAAGAGGTCGAATACGATTAATCGATTTTATCCGGCCTAAGGCTTGCCTAGGAGTTATAATAGACATGCACATTTTTTAGTTTTGTTTTAGAAAGCCAATTTACACAGTTGAATAATGGATAGGACCGTCAAAATATTGCAAGTGAGTTCCTAATTGCATGATATCTAATGCACGTGATGACCCTAAGAACAGGATATATAAATGCACGCGATGGTCCTAAAAATAGGGTATCTAAATGCAGTGATAGAGTTTTTAAGTATTAACTGATTGTGGCTATAAGAATATCAAACTGATGCAAGGATCTAAAGAGCATGATTTCTTTATGCAGTGTGCATGTACTATACAAGATTTCTATTGCATAAATATATAGATGAAACCCTATAGGCATACTCTCTACCCATACCCTTAATAAACATACATATCCCTCCGAATTTAACTATAAACTCCCATAGTTCTTTACAAATTATTACACAACTTAAGAAATCAAATTACACTAATAAAGAAAGATATTCTATAGGGATCCTTCAGCCAGGCCCAGATCTCCAACCTCACTTTTTTCGAGCTTTACAGCCTTCACTAAGAGTTTGGGTGCGGCAAAGTTCCCTAAGGGTCTATTGAGACCCCGGTCAATACCAGACACCCAAAACAAATGGTCATTGATAAGTGCAACAGCGGAATTGCCAGCCTTGTGTATCAAAGTTCAGTGGGTACTCAAGGTACCCAAAGTAGTGCTTACACAAGGGGGCAGAACCTAATTCTAACAGTAGTGTGCTTGTGAAAGAGTTGAGTTGCAAAGGTTTTACATGAAGGATAGTTTGAGAAAAATAGTAGGAGAGTGAACAAAAACTTAACTGAGTTTGAAAATAGTTACTTCGAGGCTAGTTTTGAGAAGCAACAGTCACGCAGACAGAGAAAAAGATTAAGGGAACAAATAGCTCAGTAACAAGATAATCTGGCACACACATTAAATGGTGGTGCATGTTTTAAATAGGAATCTGCTTCTTACAGTACCAGACACCCAATAATACTCAAGAATGTTTTGGGCTATGGAGTAGCCAAGAGGATGTTAGTAGTATACAAAAGAAAAGGGGAAACATGCATTGGGATAGGAAAAGGGGATAACGAACATGCTAGGCTTAGGCTTACTAGTTAACATAGATGCATGCTAGTTACAATAAGAGCAGCAGAACCACAAGTTGAAAATAATATAAAAACAGAGCAATAGTAAGCAATATGGTGTAGGGAAGGGAGCAGTAGTGTGTAGAGAGAAGTAGAGAGCAAAGCAACAGTATGCAAGAAATGAGCAGCAATATGAAAGAAGTGAGCAGTTGGCAGACACAAAGAAAACAACACAGTAGAAGCTTGCAGAGTGAAAGTGACCAAAATTGCTCAATTTTGGCTTGCAGCCAATTGAGTGATTAGCATTCAACAAGAAAAGTGAAAGAAATTGTGTAGAGATAAAGGGCACAAAGATGTTTGTGTGAAACAGAGAGAGTTAGAACACTGAGTGTAAGTTATATGCAATGTGTTCGTGTCTTGCCAATGGAACGGGGGAGGGTACTTATAGTACTGAATACGAGTAAATAAACAAGTTATCGATCCCTTAATTAAGGGACTGGTATCAATCACAATCCAATCAGTAGTTGGAGTTCCCTTTGATTATGGGATCCCAAATCAAACGGTAATAATCAGTCATTTAAAAGGAAAGAAATCACAAAGTAAAGTACAATCACATAAGGAAACAGAATGGCATAAAGCATGTAATAAAGACTAGATACATGACCATCGAATTAAGGAAATAAGTTAGGCAAATCCATCAACAAATTTGTTACATATATATACCTGTCGACGCCCCTTTTTTCCCTAAAAAAGGCGAAATCGGGGTTCACGACATTATGGGCAAAAAAACTCTATTTTCCGTTTGGGAGTTGGGTTATGGAATTTGAAGTGTCGCCACCTAATGATTATAGTGCATTAGGAAACTTAAGAGAGGTTATTTTGAAAAGAAAACCAGAGTTCGGATGAGAGCTTGAGATTATCTCGAGGGGAAGGTGTTAGGCACCCCTCAAGATCCACTAGTGTGGTTCCCGTCCGTTTTAATCATGACTTTATAAAAAAACATGAAATAATTAAACAAGTAAGGTTCACAAATATAACATTCACACAACTTGAAAAGGCTTTTAAAGAAAAAGAAGGACCTAAATTTAAAATAAAAAAGAGGATTAATTTGGAAAAGCATTACTATAGAAGAAACACTAAAATAAAGCAAACAAATGAGAGAAGGGTCCTAGGTTTAACTATGATAAGGATCATTCGATGCAATATAATGCTCATATTCCTAAAGAGGGTTCGCTTTATGATATTATCGCATCATCGCCATCTCCATATTCTACCCTTCCCATCCCGTTGAGGTTATTTAAGCGTGTGAATTGGTCACGAATACTTATTGCATGCTATTACCCGTCCCATCCTATAGATCCTAGAGGGGATTTAGACCTATATTCATATGAGGTAGGAACTAGGTGGAACCCTTATTTTTAAAAGTTAAAATACTAGGCGACATACAAAAACAAATAGGACTTGCATATAAAAGAATCATATAAAAACATATAAAAGGCTCAAATAACCCTCTACAAGAGAACACTTAATTAGCACGTCTCAAACACATGTAAGGTCTAAGGAAGAGATTTTTAAAAGCTAGAGTGTCACAAAGATAATGCCTCAAATTTTGAGCTATCCAAGTCAAAGCACAACAGGTGCGTTCTAGCAAGGAATACCGGGACTCGTACGGCGTAAATTTCTTACTAAGGTAGTAAATAGCTTGCTGCTTTCTCCTCGTCTCATCATGTTGTCCCAAGACACAACTAAATGCTCCATCCAAAACTACGAGATAGAGCAAAAAGGGCCTCCCAAGCTCAGACGGAACCAGGACTGGAGGCGTAGACAAGTATTCCTTGATCCTGTCAAAAGGCTTTTGACATTCATTGGTCCATTTTTGTGGCGGCATCCTTTTTCAGCATTTTGAAGATAGGTTAGAAGATGACGGTAGACTAAGCTATGAACCGGCTTATATAGTTAATTATTCCCAGGAAACTCATTACCTCTTTCTTATTTTTCAGCGGTGTAAATTCCTGAATAGATTTGACCTTTGATGGATCCAGCTCTATTCCACGGCGACTCACGACGAAACCCAATAACTTTCCTGCAGGGACCCCAAATGCACACTTGGCGGGATTCAGTTTCAAGTTATACCTTGTTGAAAAATATTAGGAGGCCCTCCATGTGATATGTAGCCTTCTCGGAATTAATGATGACGCCGTCCACATATACCTCAATCTCCTTAAGTATCATGTCATGAAAGAGTGTAGTCATGGCCCTCATGTAAGTCACTCCCGCATTTTTCATCCCAAACGACATCATTCTGTAGCAATACATTCCCCAAGGCATGATAAAGGTCCTTTTCTCTACATCTTCTTTGTCCATCCATATCTGAAGGTACCCCGCAAAACAATCGATGAATGACTACAACTCATGCTTAGTGCAGTTGTCGATTAGAATGTGTATGTTTGGCAAGGGGAAATCTTCTTTGGGATTGGCCCAGTTGAGATCCCGGTAGTCGACATAGAATCTAGCTTTCCCATTCTTCTTTGGTACTGGCACAATATTAGATATCCAAGTTGGATACTCTACCACCTGAAGAACTTTGGCTTTCACCTGCTTGGTGACCTCTTCTTTGTTTTTTTAACTCATATCCGACTTGAATTTTCTGAGCTTCTCTTTTTGGACAAGCAGGATTTGTCGGCAACTTCTGAGCGATGATGGATGTGATGAATCAAGCCATATCGTCGTAAGAACATGCGAAGATATCCTCATATTACTTCAAGAACTCTGTATATTCCTCTTTTTCTATTTGTGATAAGTGCACACTGATGCGTGTTTCTTTGACATTCTCTGTACCTCCCAAATTGACGACTTCAGTTTCGTCCAAGTTGGACTTAGGTCTATTCTCAAAATTCTCGGCCTCTCTGATAACCTCTTCTGGTACATCATCCTCCTCCGAGTCTATGTCTGATTATTGCATAGCCTCATTGCAAGTTATAGTTGTTGGTTCATCATCAAGATATGTAATAGTAATGCTGTGTGTAAATAAAGTAAATAGCAGAGAAAGTAATGAACAGTGAGATATTTGATAAAATGAAAATGATTTTGGTTAAATTCATAAATTTTTAAAACAGCGGAGCTTTTATCGAAAGTAAAGAAAAATGCAAAAAATAAAGAAAACATCCAAAACAAAGATGCATGACGCTTGTTCAGCCTTGCTACCCTGAAGGTTTTCGGGCGATGGTGGTCTTGATTGACAAGTTGGTAAGGTGCTCCCCTCGGTTCAAAGCCTGAACGGAAGGGCCTTCCTCCCCTTCCTCTTCAATAATCTCACAACAGTCCATGTCCTCCAGAAACAGGTTTTTCATCACCGCGAGAGCCTCGTATTCTTCTGTCCCGTAGAGTGTGTCAGGTGGCTGAAATGTCTGCTCCAGTTGAGGTATGGGGCGTTCCAATAGGTAATATGGGTCGCACCATGGTGGTGAGCGGTTTTTAAATTCTTGCCATGTGTACTTGTACCCCAGTCCGAACGTGGTACCATGTTTCTTCAACTGGATAGGTTTGGTGATACCTTGAAGATTCTTACCAAGTCCTTTCCCTTGGTCATACCCACTCCAATTTAGAATGCTCTCGACCTTGTTGCTCCACCATTTGTCTTTGTCCACTGTGTTGACCCGCTCAATATGATGATATGTTTCTTCACCTATTCTTCTTCTGCCTCTGACCATCGGAATGGTCTGGCGACTATAGATGGGGTATCTACCATCGCCGTGGATGATCACTTCATGATGGTTCCACTCGAACTTCACGGCCTGATGTAAGGTGGATGCTACAGCCCCAGCGGCGTGGATCCAGGGTCGTCCTAGCAGTAAGTTGCAAGATGCTGGAACGTTGATGGCTTGGAAATCGACATCAAACCAAGTGGGCCCCATTTGCAAACACAGGCTAATCTCCCTGAGAGTGGACCTATGAGAACCATCAAAAGCCTTAACATTAATAGCCCCTTCTTTTATGTCATGCAATCCTTTCCCAACTTCTTGAGGGTGATCAATGGACAGATGTTGAGGCTAGAACCTCCGTCGAATAGGATCCTGGTGATGAAATGATCCTCACATTGCATAGTGATGTGAAGTGCTTTGTTATGACTGAGCCTTTCAGGTGGCAATTCATATCCTGGAAAGTGATTTTATGACCTTCCAATACCTATCATGTTTGCCATTTCTCCTCGTGTTATGTTACTCAGGACATAATCCTCGCTCAATATCATCATCAAGGCGTTCTTATGTGCCTCGGAACTCTAAAGCAATGCTAAGATGGAAATCTGTGCCGGAGTCTTGTTTAGCTGTTCAAAAACTGAATATTCCTATACATGTATCTTTCTCTAAAGATAATCAGGTCCAGTTTCAATAGGACGTCCAGAGGCTTGCTTACTGGACTCAGCCAGGTGCTCTGGTGTGTATACCCTGCCGGTTCTAGTTATACCTTGCGCGACAATTCCATCACCTGCGCATGCTTTTCCTTTCATTCTTGCCTCGGCTGTGTAGTCACAGGGTATGGCATTTGACTGAAATGGGGTTATGTGTGACATGGTGACCGGAATGGGCACCCTTGGGGGTAACATAGCAAATTCAATTGGTGTGGGCGCCTTTGGATCCCCGAACTCTACCTCAATTGGTTTTGGCACTTTTGCAGGAGGTGCCTCGAACTCAAATAGTTCATATAAATTCACTACGTTGCCTTTAGATGGCTGGATTTGAAGGATTAAGAGTGACTGCCGGTTTCTTGGACTCAACTCCTTCAGATATCCAACCGATTATTCCTTCAGGTTCCCAGTCGTCCACAACCTCAATCATGTGGATGCCTCTACCCTTATGATCTGGTAGAGGGTTGTTACAAGCATTAAGAGCAGGCTCCTTAACCATGATGACCTTGATGTCAATTAATGTCTGAATTTTGTTCATCAACGAGCGGTACTCGTCGATGGTATGGCCCTTCATCACCGAATGTTATGCGCAGGTTTTATTTGGGTAGATCCATTAGGAGGGGCTTTCTGGGTAACATATCCAGTGGCTCTAAGCTTCTCATACAGTTGGTCAGTGGGTTCAGCAATAGCAGTGTACTGTCTGGGCGGTTTGCGGTCAATGTTCGATCTTTGTCGAGGGAAGTTTTTGCTGGTAGGTGGTTATGGATAGTTAGGAGGTTGGGAGTTGTAAGCGTGGTATACGGGTGCAGGTTATGAATATCCTGATGAGGTGGGCTGATATGTTCGTGATGGAGATGTTTGATAGACGGGATGTGGATTTTGATAGGTATATGTAGGTGCTTGGTAATTTAGAGAGGGTTTGTATGTGAATGGGGTTGGAGGGTAGGGTTGATATTTCATTGGAGAGTGGTTTCTCTGCACAGCCATTACGGAGTTTACATCCTTTTTCTTTGACGTACCACCAGATTGCAAGGCTTTGTTGGTGGCCTACAGTCCCTCAAGGTTAGTAACCATACCATTTTGATCCCCTCTTAAATCCTTTCTCCTAGCTTGATGATATCGGGGAACTTCTACCTTTCTATCAGCATCAATCTCTCATAATACTGTAGATCCTGAGCACGGAAGAAAAATATGTTCATTTGTTCTTCTTTCAAAGACGGTCTAACCTTGGCAGCTTCCGACCTCCAACAAGTAGCATACTCGCGAAAGGCTTCGGTAGGATTCTTCTTCAAATTCAAGATATAGAACACGTCCAATGCATTCTCAGTATTGAACCTTAAACGGTCCATGAAGTCGGAAGCCATGTTTACCCAACCCGTCCAATTCTTCGCATCTTGGCTGATATACCAAGATAAAGCATCACCTTTAAAACTCCTCATAAAAAGTTTCATGCGGTTCTTTTCATCTCTACAAACTCCCACTAACTTCTCACAATACATCCTAAGGTGAACCCTTGGATTAACCGTACTATCAAACATTTCGAACTTAGGAGGTTTGTACTCATCTAAGAGTTTGACATCAGGTTGAACCCAAAGGTCTTCATAATTTAGACCCTCTACACCTTTATTACCTTCCACGCCTTGAACCCTGCTAGTGATGTTGAAACACACTCTCAAAGACATTAAACTAAAGTTGTGTTCATTTTTTTAGGTTTTGATAAATGACAAACCGACGTGGATGCAAAGTTGACAAATGACAAATCGAACATGAAAGCAAAAGTTAACAAATTGCCAAGTCATATCATTAAACAAGCAAGGCAAGAATGGCTAACGGACCAAAGTAGAGTCCAAGTACAGAAGAGACAAGAACAAGATCAAGAGATGTACTAAAGACATAAATGAGTCGTTTTGCATTGTGATCTTGATCCGACAATAGATTCAAGTCTTGGCGTCTCTCTAAAATAATTTTATCAAATCATGCATATCATAAATATTTTTGTGATACTTAAAAAAAATGATTCTTAACGTTTTCATTTTAGCCAAAATGGTTTTTGACATTGGTTTCCACTTCTTGACATAATTTATACATATTCCAAATAATTATTTTCATAAAAATCACACTTGATTTATGGTCATCAACTAAACACTTGGAAAACGTTTTTATAATTGATTACACTGCAGATAATCGATTATCCTTTTAAGATAATCGGTTATCCTATGTTTCCAGCAAAAACTGGAAATCACATAATGGCATTATAATCGATTATCCTGTTTAGATAATCGATTATACTGTGTTTCCAGCCAAAAACTGGAAATCACAGAATGGCATGATAATCGATTATCCTGTTTAGATAATCGATTATACTGTGTTTCCAGCTAAAACTGGAAATCACAGAATGGCAAGATAATCGATTATCACTATAAGATAATCGATTATCCTTATTTTCCAGCTAGAACTGGAAATTACAGAGAGGTTGTATAATCGACTATTCTCTGAGGAATAATCGATTACCCTAAAAATAATCGATGATCCTTTGAGAATAATCGATTATTCTAGTTACCGTTGCCATCCAACGACTAGTTTTTTGAACGTTAAAGTAAGATTATCGATTATGCACTTAAAATAATCGATTATGCTGCCTTAAAATCAGAATTATTGTTTAACTATTGAGCAACGCTCACTTAATCTTTGAGGGCTATAAATACACCTCAAAACCTCTCATTTCTCATAGCAACTGATTATTATTTCTTCAACAAGCTGATATACTTACATTGAATTAAATTCATTCATTTTTCATAGCTTTTGAGAGCCAAAAATCTTGAAAAAGTTGTTGTGTTCTTGAGCGTATTAAGTTTACTCATATCTACTCTGTAAGAGAGTCTTGTCTTTGAGTGCTAAGTGTTTGCATACACTTGAAGGGAAGTTTTAATCCCTTGTTGTTGTAAGATGGAAAGTTCCATTCCTTCGATTGAAGTCTTGAAGTGCGGTATCTTCGAGCAAACATTATTGAGGCTTGTGTGACTCAAGTTCTAAGGTTGTATTGGTTTGTTGAGCACCTGTAAGCTTAACGGAGTTAGTTGAAACTCGAGAGGGTCTCTCGAGAGACTGGACGTAACTACACGTTGTGGCGAACTAGTATAAATTTGGTGCGCTCCCTCCTTACTCTTTTATTTCCGCATTTACTTTGATTTTTATTCCTGCGATTTTTTATTAAACGCTATTCACCCCCCCTCTAGTGCTAAGCATATATTATAACAATTGGTATCAGAGCTTAACTCTTTGAAAGACTTAACAGTTTGAGAGAAACGATCAATGGCTTCTACTCGCAATATTTATGCAGGAATAGGTGAGGGACAATGTACCACAAGGCCACCACTCTTTGATGGCACTAATTACACTTATTGGAAGGAGCGGATGAAATCTTCATCCAATCAAACAACTTTCTATTGTGGAAAATTGTCAAAAATGGAGAACAATTGCCCACTAAGAAAGTCAAGGATAAAGTCGTTCTAAAGACGGAAGACGAATATGATGCGGAGGACATCAAAAAGGTGGAAAACAATGCCAAGGCCATCAACATGATGTACTGTGCAGTAAATCCCGATGATTATAGAAAGATTTCATGTTGCACCACGGCTAAACAAATGTGGGAGAAGCTAGAGGTCACCTACGAAGGTATTGACCAAGTCCGAGAAGCTAAAATTGATTTTCTAACCCATGAATATGAATTGTTTCGTATGAAGGAAAATGAGAAAATAGATGATATGTTTGAACGATTTTCAAAAATCGTCAACGACCTCCATGCACTCAAAAAGACGTACACAGACAAGGAGCTTGTACGAAAAATTCTGCGGAGCCTCACTCCGGAGTGGCGTTCCAAAGCCGATGCTATTCAAGAATCAATCGGCATCACCAACGTCACTATAGACGGGCTTCAAGGTAATCTTATGACATACGAATCTACTATTCTTAACCCTCCTTTGGAAGATCAAAGGAAAAGAAGGATTGCACTCAAAGCCTCCACATCACAACCTCAAGTCATTGAGGATTCAAGCGATGAGGATAACGAGTTTTGACTCGTTATTAAAAAGTTCCACAAGTTTATGCGTAAAGACTATGAACGGAAGGGAAAGAGGCAAGGAGGACAACTCAAATGCTATGGATGTGGAGAAGTTGGGCATATCAAACCCAAATGTCCAAAAACCAAGACGGAAAAGAAGTTCGTCAAGAATCAAAGAGCCTACATCTCTTGGGGAGGCGACTCCGGGGATAAATCAAGTGACGGAGAAGAAGATGAGACTGCCAACTTATGTCTCATGGCACATGAGGAAACACAAGAAGAGGTATGCGAAACTTCTTCTAAAAATTCTTATACTTATGAAGATATGCAAGATGCTTTTGATGAATTATACGGCAAATTTATTAGTGCTTCTAAAACTATTAAGGATTTGAAGAAACAGCTTCTCAAAAGGAAAAGGATTTGGAAAAATTGAGCCAAGATAATATAAAATTAAAAGAAGAAAATAATTTTTTTGGCAAAAGAAGCGCCTACAAACCCAAAGGCTCAAACAAAGGTTGCACGTCTTGTAAATCCCTCAAAGATCAAGTAGAAAATCTTAAGGGTACTTTGAACAAATTCAATTCCTCTCACAAAAACCTCAATAAAGTTCTTGACAATTTGAAATCCACTAAACATGGTATAGGTTTCGAAAATAACATTAATATGAATGAAAAAGTTGAAGAAAATCCTAAGCAACCCAAGGCTCAACCTAGGAAAGACAAAATCAATGTTAATAGACAACCTAGAAATAATAATTCCAGGAACACTAGACATCCTAGAATAAACACTAGGAGAAATATTGAGCATATTAGAACATCTAGAAATGGTTTTCAAAAAGTGCATGGAAACTACATTTCCCAAAATAGCGTAAATGAATTCAGACCACCTAGAAGCTATTATCATCCTATGACAATGCATAATTCAAACGTCATCTCTCATTATTGTAATAAGATAGGACATATAGCTCCGGTTTGCTTCACTAGACATAGACATCTCACACCCTCCCACTTTGCACCTAACACCCAAGGACCCAAAATGACTTGGGTACCAAAATCTCATTAATTTGGTATGTAGGTATGCTTGAAGGAATCAAGTGTACTTTGGTACCTTGATAGCGGATGCTCCAAGCACATGACCGGAGATGCATCAATGTTTTTACAAATAAGACCCGCAAAAGGAGGAAGCGTAGTCTTTGGAGACAACAGCAAAGGAAAAATAATCGGCATTGGTTCGGTTGGTAAGGACGAAGCCTCCTCTATTGAAAATGTTTTATTAGTTAAGGGTCTTAAACACAATCTCTTGAGCATAAGTCAATTATGTGACAAGGGAAATTGTGTGTTTTTCGATTCTAAATCATGCACAATTATACGTCTTAGTGATAATAAGGTTATCTAACATGGTGACGGAATTGATAATATCTATATGGTTAACCTTGGAAATTCATCAAACTTTGCTTAATGTCTCATGAGTAAAGGGAATGATATGTGGCTATGGCATCGAAGAGTAGCTCATGTTAACATGAACCTTTTAAATAAATTAGGTTTCACAAGACTTAGTAGTTGGCCTCCCAAAAATCAAGTTTGAGAAGGACACCATTTGTGATTCATGTCAAAGAGGGAAGCAAGTAAAGGCCTCTTTTAAATCGAAAAATGTTGTCTCGACAACAAGGCCTCTACAACTTTTGCACATGGATCTCTTTGGACCATCAAGAACAAAAAGTCTTGGTGTGAACTACTTTGCCTTTGTCATTGTTGATGACTACTCTAGGTACACATGGACATTATTTCTAACTCACAAAAGTGAGGCGTTTCAAATTTTCAAAAGTTTCCTTACACGTGTTCAAAATGAAAAGAGCACAACAATCACATCCATAAGAAGTGATCATGGTGGAGAGTTCGAACGAAATCTCTTTGCGGATTTTTGTGACAAACTTAGCATTGAGCACAACTTTTCTGCTCCACGTACACCACAACAAAATGGAGTGGTGGAACGTAAAAATAGGTTTCTCGAAGAGATGGCTAGAACCATGCTCGATGAGTCATAAATTCCTAAGTATTTTTGGGCGGATGCCGTGAGTACCGCAAGCTATGTATTAAACCGAGCCATTATAAGACCGATACTTATGAAAACGCCTTATGAACTTTACAAGGGAAGAAAGCCAAACCTCTCTCATCTTCGAGTTTTTGGTTGTAAATGTTTTGTTCACAATAATGGAAAGGACAACTTAGGGAAATTTGATGCAAAATCTGATGAAGGCACCTTTCTTGGTTATTCATTACGTATTAAGGCATATAGAGTCTTTAATAAATGCACTTTAACCATTGAGGAGTCCCCTCATGTTGTATTTTCCGAAAATGATACTCGTTTGGCGAGAAAGGATATTTGTGATGATCTTGCAGATTCATTGGAGAAGATTAATCTTCAAGACGATGAGGAAAAGGAGAGCCCAAAGGAAGTCCAACACGAAGTCATGGAACAACCCTTGGAAGAGAAACAACCACAAGAGGAAGAGAGGATGATGCCGAAAGCTTGGAGGACGTCTAGAAATCATCCTCTCGATAAGGTAATTGGCGACATCGACAAAGGGGTATGTACTCGAAACTCTCTTAAGGACACCGTAGGTCACATGGCTTTTGTATCACAAATTGAACCTACAACCATTTCCGAAGCAATTGAGGATGAGCATTGGACCTTGGCAATGCAAGAGGAGCTTAACCAATTCAAACGTAATGACGTTTGGGTATTGGTGCCAAGACCAAATGATCATACCGTAATTGGTACGAAATGAGTGTTCTGTAAAAAACTTGATGAAAACGGTATAATAACTAGAAACAAAGCTAGGCTCGTAGCTAAAGGCTACAAACAAGAAGAAGGCATTGATTTTGAAGAAACTTATGCACCTGTAGCACGTTTAGAAGCTATTCGTTTATTACTTGCTTTTGCTTCATCTATGGACTTTAAACTATACCAAATGGATGTCATGAGTGCCTTCCTCAATGGATTTATTCTAGAGGAAGTGTATGTTGAGCAACCCCCGGGTTTCGAAGACTTTGAATCCCCCGATCATGTCTTTAAACTCAAGAAAGCACTCTACGGTCTTAAACAAGCTCCCCGAGCTTGGTACGAACATTTGAGTAAATTTCTTTTGGACAATGAGTTCAAAAGGGGGAAAGTTGATACGACGCTTTTTATTAAAAGTAAAAATAAAGACATCCTCTTGGTTCAAGTTTATGTAGATGACATTATTTTCGTTGCTACTAACGAGTTTTTGTGCAAGGAAGTTTCGAAAATGATGACTAGTGAATTCGAGATGTCAATGATGGGTGAGCTCAATTTCTTTTTGGGATTGCAAGTGAAACAAATGAAAGAAGGGACTTTCATTTGTCTATCTAAGTATTGCAAGGAGTTGCTCAAACGATTTGAGATGAACAACGCCAAAGCAATGGCTACTCCCATGAGCACATCCGATCACCTTGACAGAGACGAAAAAGGTAAGGAAGTAGAAGTAAAGAAGTATCGAGGTATGATCGGATCCCTTCTTCATATTACCACAAGTAGGCCGGACATTATGTTTAGCGTTTGTTTATGCACTCGGTATCAATCTTGTCCGAAGGAATCACACTTAACTGCGGTAAAACGGATAATGAAATACCTTGTTGGCACTATGAATGTAGTACTTTGGTATCCCAAAGGTTCGTCATGCCAACTCATCGGCTATTCCGACTCTGATTTTGCGGGCTGCAAATTGGACCGCAAAAGCACGAGCGGAACATGCCACTTACTTGGTAGTTCCTTAGTATCATGCTTTAGTAAGAAGCAAGTAAGTGTTGCGTTATCCACCACCGAGGGCGAATATGTGGCCGTGGGGAGTTGTTGTGCTCAAATCCTTTGGATGAAGCAACAACTCTTGGATTATGGCCTTAGTATTAATCATATCCCTCTTCGGTGTGATAATACTAGCGCCATAAGCTTGACGAAGAACCCCGTTCTCATTCAAGGATGAAACACATTGAAATTAGGCATCATTTCATTAGAGATCATGTTCTCAAAGGTGATGTCGAGATTGAGTTTGTGGAAACAAAATATCAATTAGCCGACATTTTCACAAAACCTTTAGAGAAAGAGTCATTTTTCCGCATTCGTAGCGAACTCGGAATACTTGATTCCACGATGATATAATATGTGCATTTGTAAAATATTTTACTTAAACCATTACTAACTTGAGCGTCGGAGAAGCCTAACTCTTTTTGTGCTGGTATCAAAATGGCCTCAAAGTCAGGGGGAACAAATTCGAACCTTTTTAAGTCACATTGGACATTTTCTAGAACTTTAGTAGCACATAATCGATTATTGACACTAACAAAATCGATTATCCAATGGTTCTGTCTTTTCAGAATTTAGGCAGAAAAATAGGATAATCGATTATTCAGATCAGATAATCGATTTCCTGAGGCCTCTGGAATTTCAACTGAAGGCAGATAATCGATTATCCCTTAAAGATAATCGATTATCAACGGTAAAATTTAAATTTTGTGACCGTTTTTTTACCGTTTGAAAGCCAAAAATTCAGCTCTTTTAATTGCTCAAGGGTCTTCAAGACCTCTTCCTTATAAATACGTGAAATCCTCTCACAATCCTCACATCACAAGCAATTTCCTCTAAAAATTCACTTCAAAAACTCATAAATCGTTGCAAATTTTCTGTTGCTCTTCATAAAATGGCTGGTAAAAGCTCAAAAAGAGCACGCTCCGGAAAGAACGTTGCCTCATCTTCCGTTCCTCCTCCTCCGTCTGTCCGTAACTACAAGGACGGATCATTCTTATGGTTCGAAAATGAGATCGACCTCGCTCGGTATTTAGAAAAGTTTGAGAATCGTGAAATTCTTCCTCCCCGATTCTCAACCGCTCGTTACTTTGGCAATTTTGTTCCTTTATCAACGAGAAATATATTGATTCAAAACCAACTTCTTGAATTTATTTACCTCCAAACCTCCTATATTCACCCGCATCTTATCCGCACCTTCTATACTAATTTAAAGAAGGATGACGATGGTGAACTCTTCTCTTATGTCAATGGAGCTCACATTTCTTTAAGTGAGGAAAACATAAGCATCCTCGCAACGTTGCCTCGAACCGGTGATGATATCGTGCACTACGCCGGGGAAGAAGGAGTGCTTTTCGATGAGCAAATCCTTTTTCAACAAATTGGAATTGGGGCATTCACTCCAAGTGCGGAGCATCGTCGTCCAACTATCACTCGGATGCTCCCAGAGTACCGCCTTATTTTCTATATCATCACACGAATTCTCAAGCCTCGAAAATTCAACCACACCACCCTCTCGCACGAGGATGCGAAGCTCATGCATGCCATCATTCACAACGCACGCATCAATTGGTGCAAGCTTGTGATGACACATATGGATGATGCAATTGGGGATGAGAGGCCGCTCCCCTACGCCCTTGTCGTGATGTCTCTCTTCGAGAACTTAGACGTCAAAACGGACGTCTGGCCAAGGAAAAACCGCACTAAGCATTGGGAAATCCAAGAGACTTCCTTCCATGCTAGCGGTGATCAACCGGCTGTGCCTCCTCCACAAAGGCCTAGCTCCCGTGCCCCTTCGGCTGCCACCCTCCAATAAATTTCGGAGCAACTTGCAGCCTTATCTACCTCTATCACTCGGATTGACAGGAACGTCGCCCGCACGGAAAGGAATGTGCAAAAATTGGGTCGTGAGCATCATGGGTACTTTGATCACGTTCACTACCCCTATGCTCATGCCAAAACGACGACTTTCCGGGAGAGTCAAGTGAAGTGCCGGAAACCGAGAAGGATGATGATGTCAAAGATGACGACAGTTCCTAATTTTGAATAATTTTTAGTCTATGTTTTTTTCTTTTATGCTTCCGTTATGTATTTTATGTTCTTTCCCTAAATCAATAAGATCCTCTTATTGCTAATGTCAAAAGGGGGAAGAAAAGGGGCTATGCAAAATTAACATTTTTTTAAGAAAAAGGGGCTATAACATACTTTAAACAAAAGGGCTATGCACAAACATTAACATTTTTGGCATAAATTGAGGGGGAACTCATTATAACTCATTATGTATTTGGCACAATCACCTATACATCTTGGTTTGCCATTATCACTCTTTTAGAATCACCTATGCATATCCCCATCTCGGTTTTCCATTATCAAAAAGGGGGAATTGTTGGAACACACTCTCAAAGACATTAAACTAAAGTTGTGTTTATTTTTGTAGGTTTTGATAAATGACAAACCGACGTGGATGCAAAGTTGACAAATGACAAATTGAACGTGAAAGCAAAAGTTAACAAATTGCCAAGTCATATCATTGAACAAGCAAGGAAAGAATGGCTAACGGACCAAAGTAGAGTCCAAGTACAGAAGAGACAAGAACAAGATCAAGAGATGTACTGAAGACATAAATGAGTCGTTTTGCATTGTGATCTTGATCCGACAATAGATTCAAGTCTTGGCTTCTCACTAAAATAATTTAAAATCATGCATATCATAAACATTTTTGTGATACTTAAAACAAAATGATTCATAACGTTTTCATTTTAGCCAAAATGGTTTTTGACATTGATTTCCACTTCTGGACATAATTTAAACATATTCCAAATAATTATTTTCATAAAATTCACACTTGATTTATGGTCATCGACTAAGCACTTGGAAAACGTTTTTATAATTGATTACACTGCAGATAATCGATTATCCTTTTAAGATAATCGATTATCCTATGTTTCCAGCAAAAACTGCAAATCACAGAATGGCATTATAATCGATTATCCTATTTAGATAATCGATTATACTGTGTTTCCAGCCGATAACTGGAAATCACAGAATGGCAAGATAATCGATTATCACTATAAGATAATCAATTATCCTTATTTTCCAGCTAGAACTGGAAATTACACAGAGGTTGCATAATCGACTATTCTCTGAGGAATAATCGATTACCCTAAAAATAATCGATTATCCTTTGAGAATAATCGATTATTCTAGTTATCGTTGCCATCCAACACTAGTTTTTTGAACGTTAAAGTAAGATAATCGATTATGCACTTAAAATAATCGATTATGCTGCCTTAAAATAAGAATTATTGTTTATCTATTGAGCAACGGTCACTTAATCTTTGAGGGCTATAAATACACCTCAAAACCTCTCATTTCTCATAGCAACTGATTATTATTTCTTCAACAAGCTGATATACTTACATTGAATTAAATTCATTCATTTTTCATAGCTTTTGAGAGCAAAAAATCTTGAAGAAGTTGTTGTGTTCTTGAGCGTATAAATTTTACTCATATCTACTCTGTAAGAGAGTCTTGTGTTTGAGTGCTAAGTGTTTGCATACACTTAAAGGGAAGTTTTAATCCCTTGTTGTTGTAAGATGGAAAGTTCCATTCCTTCGATTGAAGTCTTGAAGTGCGGTATCTTCGAGCAAACGTTGTTGAGGCTTGTGTGACTCAAGTGCTCAAGTTGTATTGGTTTTTGAGCACCTGTAAGCTTAACGGAGTTAGTTGAAACTCGAGGGAGTCTCTCGAGAGACTGGACATAACCACACGTTGTGGCGAACCAGTATCCCTCCTTACTCTTTTATTTCCGCATTTACTTTGATTTTTATTCCTGCGACTTTTTATTAAACGCTATTCACCCCCCTCTAGCGTTAAGCATATATTCTAACAAGTGAGTTTCTTGATTTCAGCAGCCAAGTTCTGAATGAGTGAGTCTGATTCTAACACATCTGATATGGGCTGTGTATAGTATGGCACAACATCCACAAAGATAGGGGTATTTTTGTGGTGGAGCATTCTAGGGCTCTGGGATGAGCGGTGGAGCCTTTTTGCGAGCTTGGGTTATGATCTTCTGCGGAGGTGCATGGACCTCATTTTTGACATCTACAGCAGCAAGGGAGATGGACAAGCTTTACAAACTCCAGACCTGGTCCAGTTCCTCCCGAAACCTTAGCAAAGTTTGCTCCAAGTGAGCAGCAGTTTCTTTGGTGATCGAGGTACCCTAAGAAGTTCCTTCAATTTCCTTTCTTGCTTCATTACCTCCCATCTTTCCTTTGTTCCTGTTTCTGGGAGGACTCAGAGGAGGAGGAGGACCCTTAGATCTTATTGAGTATGCTGATTGTGCCAGAATGCACGAACTAACCTTTGGGGAAGGGAAAAATAAATAAAAGAAAAACAAAAAAAGTAAAAAGTTAGTGCGGATTCTGAGAAAGAAAACGTTGCGGTATTTGAACACGTTGTTGCTAGAATATAAATCGTTCCCTATTTGGGTGCCTCGTTGTGCCCGAGGTTAGCCTAGCGATAGATACGATTTGGAGAAGTTATAATACCAAGTGTCTTATTTTATTGACAGAAAATAGAACGAGTCAAAAAAGAGTGGAATAAAGAGAAATCATCACTAATGACCAAAGTCCTTATTACACCAAGAAAGCAGTAAAATCCTAACTACCTGGTCCCAGAAGGACCTTCCCCAGATTCGGTATCTTTGCTTCCCTCGGGCAGTTTCATCAGCTCACGCAGTCCCAGCAACAAGTAAGCCCGAGCCAAGTGCCCTCCTTCGTTACCCAGCTTCCTGACAGTCGTTGATCCTTTTCAGAAACTTGCATTGCAGCTCCACTAAACCCTGTTCCAAGTACCCTAAGCGTTTGTTTGCGCGGACAGCCATGTCTTTCCACTCATTGATTACCTTTATTGTGCCTCTAGTATTTCCCGATGTTCACTTTCATACTCTCGTATCCGTTTGCGCAGCTGATTATAATTAACCTTTGTAGTAGCTTCCTCATCGATAAACTTGTGACCATTGACGAAACCTGTTTTTCCCAAGCCAATGGATTATCTGCTAGCCACCCCGGATAAAGTGGTGCATGCCCCGCCTGATACCTGTTTGGCCCCATAGATTCCTTTTACAAAATGAGTTTGGAGTGCTAGATATGCTGAGCCCGACGCCTGTGTGGGCTATCGTCATCCTAGAAACCAGCCCTATAGTGACTCATCTTTTCCACCCTTGGTATAATATGCTTCCTTCCCGCTTGCCTCATGACTCGGAGAGGGACATAAAGGTAAGTTCCTCTTAAGCCAATGAGTATAAGGAATGGTGCATCCCTAGAACGAATGATAAGCTTTCTAGTTGGAAACCACTCGTACATCCATTGTACCTGCTCTTCTATCAGATTCTCGAACCCATCCACTGGAGTTTTCCAGGTGAGAAAACATATCCGGCATGAAGTGTATTTGCTTTGGAAGATGGAAAGCTACATGGTCATCCCAATCTCGTCGTATGATCTCCTATCTATACTCTCCTTTATGAAGATGCTCAATGATCCATAGGTGTAGTAGCAAATTACACCCTTTAAAGTGTGGTGCTCCTTGTTGACATTTTTCTAAGGCTTGGTACAGTTCAGCGAGGAATATGGGTGCTATGTTGAATGTCTGCCTGTCGATACCCTCCATTACCACTTTCATACCATGGCTAGTCTCGTATGGATTCTATCCTTCTTCATCGGAAATACTATCATGCCCAGGAAACCGAACATGAATACAAATGCTCTCCTATGTATATGCCCCAAAGAGGTAAGGGCGAACTCGTCCATGTGAGTTCCGTAGGATTTGCTGTGCCCAAACCTTTCATATATGAAGTCAAAGGATATGTAGGAGTCCTTTAGACTGGTCAGATTAGGATTCTTCTTGAGCCCCATCATCTTCAGCAACCCTCTACCCATGCGGTATTCTGGCATAAGCAGCCTTGGGCTATCCCAACGGATCCGGCTAAACCCCCAATTTCTTCCAATAGCGGCGTCATTTCAATACCCCCAAAGCAGAAGACAGACCGTTCACTATTCCAAAACATAGTAGCAACTTCCACAATCTTGTTATCTGGCCTAACTTCCAGGAGTGAAGGAAGATTTCCTAAGTGCTTGCGGACAAGAATCCGATCACTACCATAAAAATCGTCCCACCAGCTTAGCAACTTTGGATGAATGTTTGATACCATACCTAATCTGGGGACCTCGTGCCTTATTTTCCTGCAAAATAAAGAGTTAGACCCTTAACCCCACCGGACTCGACTATTTAAATCAATAATTAGCAAAAGGCATTTAATTCTCCAAATAATTGCACATAACGTGAATGTCCATTTGGGTTTCGAGGAAACCTGATGGACTTTAGGTTTAGGCTATCTTAACGAGTCATTATGCGGATGCCATAGCTGACTCAGCTAAGTTTGACCATGATGCATGAACATTTAAGTAGAGTAAGGCTTCTATTTTTATGTGCTAGATAAGGTACCCTTAAGCGGACAACTCAAGAGGGAAAGGCACGGAAACACCGACTACACCGTTGATCAACTGGTTTTACTGCAAAATATGGGTTTGCCAAATTTTGGGGGTTTGTAAATGTTGGAAGAGCGCAACCACTCATTTTAAGCGTTGCTATAGGATTTGTTTGGCTCGAGTGGAAAATGATGTTGATGGATGCAATTAAAACAATGAAATAAGTACATGTTTTTTCACGTTCATATAATAACGATTACAATAAATTCTCGAAAGATAAGATGAAATTGAAATAAAGTGAGGTAATAAAGCAGCAAAACAGTTAAAGAAAAAGAAAGACATGAAGAAACAAGTTAGTAATTGTGGAGAAATAATTAAGTCGATAAATAAAGGTAGTAAAGAAAGAAATAAAACTACGAAACACGTAATGGTAAAAGCCTAAAAAGAATTCCCCAGCAGAGTCGCCATGCTGTCGACGCCCCCTTTTTCTCTAAAAAAAGCGAAATCGGGTTTTACGATATTATGGGCAAAACAACTCTATTTCCCGTTTAGGAGTTGGGTTATGGAATTTTAAGAGTCGCTACCTAATGATTATAGTACATTAGGACACTTAAGAGATTATTTTGAAAAGAAAATCAGAGTTCGGGTAAGGGCTTGATATTATCTCGAGGGGAAGGTGTTTGGCACCCCTCAAGATCCACTAGTGTGGTTCCAGGCCGTGTTAATCGTGACTTTATTAAAAAAGATGAAATAATTAAACAAGTAAGATTCACAAATATAGCATTCACACAACTTGAAAAGGCTTTCAAAGAAAAGTAAGGACATAAATTTAAAATAAAAAAGAGGATTGATTTGGAAGAGCATTACTATAGAAGAAACATTTAAATAAAGCAAACAAAGGAGAGAAGGTTCCCAGGTTTAACTATAATATGGATCATTCGATGCAATATCCAACACATATTCCAAAAGAGGGGTTGCTTTATGATACTATCGCATCGTCATCATCTCCATATTCTACCCTTCTCACCCCGTTGAGGTTATTTAAGCGTGTGAATTGGTCACGAATACTTATTTCGTGCTATTACCATCGCATCCTATAGATACTAGATGGCATTTAGGACCGCTATTCCGATGAGGTAAGAACAAGGTGGAACCCTTAAGTTTAAAGGTTAAAATACTAGGTGACATACAAAAACAAATAAGACTTGCATATAAAAGAATCATATAAAAACATATAAAAGGCTCAAATAACCCTCTACAAGAGAACACGTAATTAGCACGTCTCAAACACATGTAAGTTCTAAGGAAGAGAGAGTTCTAAAAGTTGGAGTGTCGACAAATATATTTAAAACAATAGCTGAAATAGTTTTAAAACAGAATTCGTAGAAAAGAGTTGGATGAAAACTTTTGGGACTTGAGAAAGGCAATGGATGTGTGACAATTTAGAAATCGGAGGGAAGACCTTTTAAACACACTTGAAGATAGATAACACATATGATAAACCGGTTTTAGGACAGGAGTGGTAGAAAGCAGATGTGAAACTATTCGGAGGTGTAAAATATCGTGTAAGTATATTAATTTGAACTATTGTTTTTCAAAAGTGCAGAAGTTATAGTATTCAAATAAGTTTTAGAAAATAGTAGTCCAGTTATGAACTGGGAAGAAGAGTAACTTAGTAAAAATATTTACGCAGAAATGATTGAATATAAGGCAGAAGTTAGTGTAAAAAATCAGCGGACTTCAGAGAGACAAAACAATTTGAGCATGACATAAGGCGATTAATCTAACCTAAGGTTTGCCTAGGCATTGTTTTAACAATAAGGGAAAGTGAACATGCGTGTTTATTCCTATCATAAAAAAAAAGAACCGGTCTTACGTATGATTAATAAAATTAGTGAGTCATTCAACAGTTGCAAAAAAAAATACCATAAGTACAAGATATCTAATCCATAGAAAGGACCTAAAACATGATATCTAAATGCTAAATTGATTATTAACTGATTTTGGTTATAAAAAATAACAAGCTCAAATTAAAAGACCTAAGAACATGATTTCTATATGTGAGATGCATGTCCTACACGTGGTTTCTATTACACAAATAGATAAGTAAACTCTATAAGCATGTTATCTACCCATACCCTTAATAATCATGCATAACCCTCCCAATTTCACTATGATCCCTATTGTCTTTTACAAGTTATTATAGACCAAGTAATTTAAAAATACAATAGTGAAAAAGAAAAGAAGAAGCTATTCTATAGGGAGCCTACTCCCAGCCCCAAGATCTCCAACCTCACTTCTTTCGAGTTTCACAGCCATTACAAGGCTTGGGTGCGTCAAAGTTCCCTAAGGATTCGTTTGAACCGTTGGCCAATACCAAGCACCTAAAAATATCCCAATTTGACAAGTGCAAGTGTAGAAGTGCCAGCCTTGTGCATCAAAGTTCAATGGGTGCTCAAGGCTCCCAAGTCAATGATTACACTAAGGGGGCAAGACCCTAAGGTACTAAGAATGGGATTGTGATTAGAATTGAAAGAGTAAATAACAATTGAGAGACAGTTTGACAAAACAGTTGGAAGAATTGAAAGAAAAGAAGTTGAGACAGTTTAAGAAAATAGTTGAAAGAGTTGCAAGAGTTCTTTTGAAAGCATTTAGACTAACCAGTTTTTGAACAACAGAGCATCACACGAATAAGGGCAGAGGGGAAGGGAACAAATAAGCAAAGTAAACTACTTACACAGGAAACATATTGGAAGAAGGTATCTAGACATGACTGAAAACAAGAGTTTAGTTCTTACTTTACCGAACTCTAACACACTTAGCCTCAAACAGGGGTTTTAGGTAACCAAGTAGCCAAGCAGACATGGATGCATGGTAGTAGTACACAAGGAAAAAGTAAACATTCATTGAGATAGGGGTAGGGGTAAGGGACAAAATAAGTAAAGTGTACAGACAACATATTGGAGGAAAGTAATCGGGCATGGTTGTAAAATAAGGGTTTAGTTCTTACTGCACCAAACCCCAAATATAATCAACCTCAGGGAGAGGTTTCAGGGCTGTTAAGTGGCCAAGCAGTAGTGCACATGGAATAGGAAAACATACATTGAGACAAGGAGAGGGGGTAGGGGGAAGAATGCTAAGTTAAACTAGGTAGACTAACAACTACATTCTAGTGGCAATAAGAGCAACAAAACCATAGATAAAAGCACCCAAGGAATAATATGAAGTGCAAAACTAATAGAAGCAAGTTGTTTTGGAGGCTATATCTTAATTAAGTGACATACCAGTTGCAGGTAATAGAGCATTATAAAAATGAGCAATAGTGCACAAAGGGAAAGCAAAGTTTGCAGAGAATGAGAGCAGCAGTGTGAGAACAGCAGTGCAGAGAAGCAGGCAACAGGCAAACCCAAACAAATAATGCAGTAGAAACCCAGTAGTACAGTAGACAACAAAGCTTACTCAATCTTGGCTTTCAGCCGATTGAGTGTTCAAATACAAGAGTGAGAGAGTGTAGTAACAGTAGAGAAAGTGAGAGAAACAGTGTAGAGAGTTTGAACTTGTGAGAGATATGCAATGTGTTTTTTTGAAAGAAGCTTTAGAGAAATTGTATTCGCGTCTCTGTCAATTGAGAAAAGAGGAGTAATTTATAGTACTGAAAACGAGTAAACAGATAAGGCATCAATCCATATTTAAGGAACAGAGTATCAATTAGAATCAAATAAGCATAAGGATTCCCCTTTAATTAAGGAATCAAAGTCAAACGGTAATAATCAGTCATTATTAAAGGAAAAGAATCACAAAGTATGGCATGGTCACATAAGGAAACAAAATAGTATAAGGTATACAATGAATACTAGGTGCATGATACGTAACCAGGGAAATATGTCAAGCAAATAAAGCAACGTACTTGTGCACACATATAGGGAAAAATACCACTTTAATTTTGGAAAATAGTTTTTGAATTAATGAACGAGATTGAAAACATAGGAGATCAGTTATTAATTGAGGAATGTATCCCACTAATTGAGGAAGAAAATCGAAATCAATACCAAACTATAAGGAGAATACACAAAATCACAATTTAAGGCCAGTAATTAGAGTATTAAAAAGAGCTTTTAAGAATTAGTATAAATCACCATATAAAAGCCATAAAACCTTAAGATAAGAACACTACATTGTAGGGGAATGAAACACTAGCAAGAAAAACCAAAGTAAAGATCACGAAACTCAAAGAAGAACCCGGAGGAACACGCAAACAAGCAGATAATACAGATACAAACATATAGAGCTAGGGTTTCATTAGACTTAAATAAACTGTTTAGAAGTAGTATTAATAGTTACGGATTAGTAATCAAAATCAGAAAAGTAAAGTGTTTTTGAAAGGGGTTAAGAAACCCTAATTTCAGAAGAGGAACCAAAACGTTTGAAACTTGAATAATCAAACATATCAAGTAATAGGAAGTGTAGAAGACAAAGGTTAAACCAAAATAAAAATTGTTTAAAGAAAGGGACCAAAGAGATTTAGGAAAAATATTAGGGTTTGCAAAATAAATTAGGGAAATGAGAAACCTGGTCGTGAAACTCTTATATATAATGCCATAGAAGGCATCATCGGACAAAAACCATCGGAGAAAAGCCGGAAAAAGACCCAAGTGAAGCTTCAGTGACCATCTTTCATGGCGGAAGCTGCTGGGCTTCAAGCTTTAGAGAGAAAACCTCGATGCAAGGATTCCATGGCTACTAGAGGTCGAGAGAAGTGAGAGCGGAGTAGGCCCGGAGAGGCGATTATCTTCATTGGAGAGGAAGGGACCAGAAGGTCATAGAGAGAAGGGAGAGCACTTGTTAAAGAGATAGAGAGACGGGTTTGTGAGAATGAAGAGTTGGGGAGGGGTAGGTTAGATTTAATTAAGGTAAATTAATCTAGACCATTGATCTCATTTGATCAACGGCTCCGATCAAGTCAAAGATGGAAAGGGTAAAAATTGACCGGTGTTGGTTATCACATTGGGCTAAAAATATTTTAAATAAATCTGGCTATAGTTTAAATAGCCATATTTCCCCCAAAAAATTTTATATGATAGCCAAAATAGTGTAAAATGCAAAATTAAAATATGGAACTAATTAATAACATATAAGTATTAATATAGAAATAATATAAATGATTTATAACTATGAAACATTGTTAATTACGAAATTGGTCATAATTGCAATTTCCTGCAATTAACCTTAAAATTTTCAAATAAATTTGTACAAAATGTGCAAAAATTCCTTTTATTATTTTTTGCTGTAAATATGGGAGTGAATCACATTATTCACTAAAGTAATAATTTGTAAAATAATTTTAGCCTTCGTACTATAAAAAATAAGCAGTAAATTGATTTTAAAAGACCTCAAAAATTAAAGAAAAATTGCAAAGTTCCCTGGCCTCCTTATATATGCATACCTATAATATTTTGAAAGTATTTTGAGTTCAAAAATACATAGGAAAAAATAGGGTATAAACAATACCTCCGTAATTATGAAAAATAGTTTTTCAAAATAATGACCAAGATTGAAAACCTAAGAAATCAATATTAACCAAGGTAAGTATACAACAAATTAAGGAAGAAATTAAAACTATAGGTAAAATACGCGGAATTACAATTTGAAGCAAGTCTCAGAGTCTCAAAGAGGATTCGAAGAATCAGTATAAAATAACCATGAAAGAAATAAGAGAAACTTTAAGTGCAGAACACGAAATGGTAGGGGAACTAAACAATAATAACAAAATCAAAGAAAGGAGCGTAGAACTTGGAGAAGAACCCAGAAGAACACAAAAAATGCAAACACAAGCATACAAAGTTAGGGATTCATCAGACTTAGCAAAATATTTATAAAATAGTACTAAGAATCACGAATTAGTACTTAAAAATTAGAAAATAAAGTGATATCGAAAAGGGGGCCAGAAACTTTTGTTTCAAAAAAGGAACAAAAAACGTTTAAAACTGGAGTAATCGTAAGAATCGAGTAAAAAAATAGTGCAAAACATAAAGGTATGAGTTAAAATTTTTAAAAAATCAGAGATTTGAGAGGTTTTGGCAAGATTAGAGTTTCCTAAGAAACCAATCAGAGGGGTAAGAGAAACCTGGTCGTGAAGCTAAAAATAATGGAGCTTTTAGCATCATCGAACAAAAATCCGTCGAATAAAGACCGAAAATGGACCCCGATGAGGCTTCGGAGAACATCTACATGGTTGAAGCTTATGGGGCTTTAATCCCCGGAGAGAAGCAATGATACATGTTCCATGGTGGCTAGAGGTGGAGAGAAGTTAGGATGGAGCATGGACAGAGAGGCGATGAAGCTCGTCGGGGGGGGGGGGGGGGGGTAGACATAGGATTTATTTTAGGTAATCAAATCTGGAGCGTTGATCTCATTTGATCAATGGTTCAGATTGAACTAAGGCTGGGTCGGGTTAATAGGTTAGTCCAAATAGGATGTGTTTTGGTTAGAATTAGGTTTAAAATTGGGGGTGAACTGAGGCTATAATTAAAATAAAAGTAGGCTAGTTCTTAAATAGCCACTTTCCCCCTTTTAAAAAAATAGTAAAAATAATTTAAAAACAAAATTTAAAATAATGAACTTGTTAATAATTTATAAAATATAAATTAAAAGTATTAGGAGTAATTTCACAATCCCAAAAATATGTTTAATTACAAAATGGGCTACAATCTTAATTATATACAATTTATCTTTAGAAATGCCAAATAAATTCGTAATTTATTGAAAAATCTTGTTAATTAAATTTAATGTAAATATGAGGATAAAATAATTTATTCACCAAAAGATAATTTTTGGGAAAAGTTTTGATAATTTTTGTGATATAAAAATAGGCGATAATTTGGTTTAAAATCATTAAAATACCAAAACTCATAGATGGGCTCATATATTCACCTATACTCTATTTTGGAAGCATTTTGTTCTATAAAAAATACATGGAAAAAATTGGGTATCAACAACTGCCCCTCTTTACTCGAAGAGGATGAAAGAGTTGTCGGGTAAAGATAATATGAACAATTTTAACCGATAAGAACGATTGTAAAAGAAATGTGATTGTGATCTGGCTTCTAAGCTGCCTATATATCCTTGGTTTTACAGGAATCATGTCATATATTGTTTGGGACCCATTGACGGAATGTGTCGATGGAGGTTTGAAAGGACAGACTCAATAGTTGGGTTTGAAAAGACGTTTGGGCTTAGATAGGCTGAGGAAAAACCCGGAGCAGGACCCCTCCTGCTGAGATGGTTGTTCGCTAGTTGGGGTACCTGTAAATTAACAAATGCATATGTTGTGCATAATTTAAATGTGATGCAAGTTTTGTTGGACCATGAATGTTGTCTTCGGATGGTTAGGGTGACGTCCTCAGACTATGATGTCCTGAGCTTTGAAAGGCATAAAATAAAGGTTCGTAGGTGATGAAATGGTGTTCTCGGGCTATGTGGGTGGTTCCTCCAAACTATGACGCCTTTGAATAAGTTGGAAATCTTTCAACCCAGGAGAAGGTGGCAATCTTTCAGCCAAATGAATGCAAGGGATGGCGATATTTAAGCCAGAGCGAGAATTTAAAATTCAAGTGGAGATATTTTAGCCGTTCGAAATATAAAGTGGCGCTATTTCACCCATGCACTATGAAGACAATGCTTAGTCTCAGAACGCAGATAGGTAGCCTCATGCGATGCAGATGGAGATAGAGCTTAGTCTTGGGAGACAGATAGGTAGCCTTATGCAATATGGAGGTAGAGCTTAACCTCGAAAGGCAGAGGATAGACTTATGCAAAATGCAAATGGAGACAGAGCTTAGTCTCAAAAGGCATATAAGTAGCCTTATGCAATATGGAGGTACAGCTTAACCTCTAAAGGCAGAGAGTAACCTTATGCAATGCAGGAATGTAAAAGAATCAATAAGAGTAAATTTCTTAGCTGATAGACGGTTGCGATATTAAGACTACTGGGGAATGTTGGGTATGGATGGTGACCCTTTGGAGGGTTTTTGATTCTGAAGAACAAATGTACTTGATTCGTGGCCTGAATTCTAGCATCCAAAGAAAAATCGTGAGTTTTGTAGAGGGGAGGTTAGCTCGTATCCTCTAGCTCTTGACGTCGTGTATCACGGGGGTAGCGTTGCTAAACGATGGTGATTCCAATGATATTTATGCATGACTTAGCAAATATAATGCAAGAACATATATAAAATGATTTTATTTTTGATGAACCAACAACGGCAACGTGGTTCAAGACACGACGACCTTGCTTGCTCCAGATTTTTAGGGGTCCTCATAAAAATTCTACCCCAATTTATTGGGCTGATGCTGCTGACGGTTGTGCTGAGTAACTAAATCGATAAATTCCAGAATTTTAAGGGTCCTCCTCAAAATGCTGCCCCAGTTTACTGGGTTGGTGCTGAAAATCTTACTTCGGACTTTTGAGGGTCCTCCTCAAAATTATGCCCTAGTTCCAATTGCGGGGGAAAATGGAATTTTTATTTAAAAGTGACTGAACCAATAGGCTGCACCCATTAAATGGGAATCGGGTAAGGTGTAGTTCAAGTTACATCATGAAAGAAAAGCATACGATCAAATGTAGTATTGTTTCACTCTGTATGATTTGATTGGATTCAGCCAGACTTCTCTGTCCATTTCTGCGAGAATAAGGGCTCTTCTAGTTAGAACCCGATGGACCATGTACTGGCCCTGCCAATTGGGAGAGAATTTCCCTTTGGCTTCATCTTGATACAGAAATATTTTCTTCAATATCAGCTATCCTTGTGTGAATTTCCTTGGCTTAACTCTCTTGTTGAGGGATCTGGACATTCTGTTATGATATAATTGACCGTGACAAATTGCATTCGTTCTCTTTCCGTCTATGAGGGCTAATTTCTCGTAGTGACTCTTGACCCATTCTGCACAATCTAACTCTACTTCTTGTATGACCTTCATGGAGGGAATTTCCACCTCTGTGGGGATGAACGCCTATGTACCATAAACCATCATGTAGGGAGTGGCCCTAGTTGATGTGTGGACCGTGGTACGATAACCTAATAAGGCGAACGACAACTTCTCATGCCATTGCTTGTACCTTTCAATCATCTTCCTTAGTATCTTCTTGATGTTCTCATTGGATGCTTCTACAACTCCGTTCATCTTATGTCTGTAAGCCGTAGGTTCTTGTGTTTAATCTTGAATGTTTGACACATTGCCTTCATCAGGTCGCTATTGAGATTAGAGCCATTGTTGGTGATGATTGATTATGGAGTCCCGAAGTGACAAACCATACGATCACGGATGAAATCTATTACTACTTTCTTGGTAACTGCTTTGTATGATGCTACCTCAACCCATTAGGTAAAGTAATCAATTGCCAATAGGATGAACCTGTGCTCATTTGACGTGGCTTGTTCGATTGGTCCAATAACAACAATTCCCCAAGCGGCAAACGACCATGGTGAGCTTGTTGTGGTAAGCTCGTTTGGAGGCACTTTTATCATATCTGCATTTATTTGACAACGGCGGCATCTCCGGCATACAGGATATAGTCTGTTTCCATAATTATCAAAAAATACCCTGCTCGGAGTATCTTTTTTGCAAAACGAAATCATTTATATGCGGCCCGCAGGTCCTTGCGTGCACTTCCTCTAATAATTTGGCTGCTTCTTTTGCCTCGACACATCTTAATAATCCTAGATCGGGAGTCCTTCAATACAGGTTTCCTTCGATGTGAAAAACATTGTTGGATAAGCAAGTTCTGGGTATTCTCCTGTTGTCAAGTATTCTCTGATATCATGGAACCAAGGCTTCCTGTCGGCTTCTTCCACGACATGAGCACAATAAGCTGGTTGGTCGTGAATCCTGACTTGGATGGTATCAATGAAGGTTGTGTCTGGATGCTATATCATAGATGATAAAGTGGCTAAGGCATCAACGAACTCATTCTGTACTCTCGGAACATGCTGGAATTCTATCCTTTTGAATCTCTTCCTCAACTCCTTTACATAGTGTAGATAGGAGAGTATCTTGGATTTCTTGGTTCTTCATTATTCTCGGACCTTATGTGTGAGTAGGTTTGAGTCTCTGATCTCTAATAATTCTTGAATGTTCATTTCAATCTCTAATTTGAGCCCCAAGACACAGGCTTCATACTCAGCCATGTTGTTGGTGCATAGAAACCTGAGCTTGGCGGATACCGGGTAATACTGACCGATTTCTGATACCAGGACTGCTCCTATACCGTCTCCTTTGAAATTTGCGGCTCCGTCGAAGAACATACTCCAACCATCATATGATTCTGCAATGTCTTCTCCTATGAAGGCTAACTCTTCATCAGGAAAATACGTCTTTAGAGGTTCGTATTCTCCTCCTACAAGATTCTCGACGAGGTAATCCACTAAAGCTTGTCCTTGGACGACTTTCTGGGTAACATAATCAATGCCAAAATCACTTCACAGTATTTTCTATTCGGCAAGCTTGCCGGTAGGAATGGGATTCTGAAAGATATATTTCATTGGATCCATCCTGGATATTAGATAAGTGGTGTAAGCACGGAAATAGTGCCTCAATTTCTGAGCCACCAAGATTAGAGCACAACAAGTGCGCTCTAATAAGGAATATAGAGCCTCATACGGGGTAAACTTCATGCTGAGGTAGTAGATGGCTTGCTCCTTCCTCCCCGTTTCATTATGTTGTCCCAAAACACACCCAAATTCTCAATCCAATACTGCAAGATAAAGCAATAGAGGTGTCCCTGACTCGGGTGGAACCAAAACTAGTGGTGTTGACAAATATTCCTTGATTCTGTTGAATGCCTTCTGACACTCGTCAGTCCATTTAGTGGCGGCATCCTTCTTTAGAATCTTGAAGATAGGTTCACAAATAACACTGGACTGGCCTATGAACCGACTGATATAGTTGAGTCTTCAGAGAAAGCTCATTACATCTTTCTTGCTTTTTGGCAGTGGAAAATTTTGAATGGCTTTGACCTTTGATAGGTCCAATTCTACTCGCCACGACTCACAATGAAACCCAATAACATTCCGGCTGGCACCCCGAATGCACATTGGATGAATTCAGTTTTAAGTTGTATCTCCTCAGTCTGTTGAAGAACTTCCTCAAATCTTTCATGTGATCTACATCTTTCTTGGATTTGATGATGACGTCGTCCACATACACATCGATCTCTTTAGGTATCATGTCATGAAAGATGGTGGTCATGACTCTCATGTAGATAGCACCAACATTCTTCAAACCGAACGTCATCATTTTGTAGTAGTACATCCCTCATGGTGTGATGAATGTCGTTTTCTCTACATCCTCTTCGTCTATTCATATCTGATGGTATCCAGTAAAACAATCGACGAACGACTGCACCAAGCTTCAAAACTAGGGCGGGAAATTCTATTTGTTTGCCTATCCTGTTGAAATCAAGAGTCCGCCTGGAGAACAGTGACAAACATTTAAAATTTTAGCAGTTAGGAGCCTGTCATGAGAACATAGGTATACAATTCAAATTTCAGCAGTCATGAGCCCGCTTGGAGAATAGATGTATACAACTCAAATTTCAAAAGTCAGGAGCCTGCATGGAGAATAGATGTATGTAATTCAAATAAAAATTAGAAATCAGGAGCTCGCCTAGAGAATAGACGAATACATTTCAAATGTTGAAGTCAGGAGCCCGCCTGGAGAACAGAGGTATACATTTCAAGTTTTGAAGTTGGGAGCCCACCGGCACAACGGAGGAATATATTTTCATGCATCAAGTCAGGAGCCCGCCTGGAACAGAGGTACTACAATTCAAGTTTTAGTTTTAAATTATTATTAATATCTGGTAACTTGTACCCAGTTTACAAATTGTGGCAAAAAGTTTCTTTATTTTTTCTGTTTGTGTGATGTTAGGAGCCCGCCTGAATAACAAAGGAGTATATTTCAAGTTTGAAGTCAGGAGCCCGCCTAGAGAACATAAGAATATAGTTCAAGGTGTGAAGGCAGTAGCCCGCCTGGAGAATAGAGGTATTTAAAGTCAAGCATTAGTTTCTAATTTTCATCTAGTAACATGTACCCAGTTTCCTAGCCAGGGCAGAAGTTTTCTTTTTTTTGTCTATTTTCGTGAAGTTATGAGGCTGCCTGGAGAATAGAGGAATACATTTCATGTTCCGAAGTCAGGAGCCTGCCCGTACAGTAGAGGACTACATTCAAGTTTAGAAGTTTGAAAGAAGGAACAACATCGCAATTAACAATTTGAAGTGTAAACAAGGGATTTCACCATACAAGACCACAAGGCAACAAGAAATACAAGATCAAGATTGAAGATATAGATAGGTTTTTTGTAATTCATAAAACATAGCTAGTTTAGCTTCTTTTGTTTTGACGCGGTGTAATAAGGGATGTTAGCAAGCATTAGCAGCAGCAATTGCAGTGAAATCACAGTTCCTGGTAGACCCAGCTACCAGACACTCCCAAACTACACTGGCCTGATTCCATTTAGCCAAGGATTTATAGGCAACCCCTGAAGCAGGGTGTGGTCAAATCTTTCAAAAATGCTTCACAGGAATATTCAAACGGGCAAAAATCGCTCGTTTTCGCTCAGTTATCTTTGCACGAAAAGTCCTCGTGTTTCAGGGCAAAGAGGGGTAGCTGTGAGTACGTGATTTTTGCCCTATATGAATTATTTGCCAAATTCAAACAAAATAATTTCTTTCAATATTTTTTAATTTATTGGATTTTTGTGTTATTTTATGTTTATTGTTTGCATTTAATTGGTACATTCTAATTCATATGAATATATAAAAATACACTTGAAATTATCGTTTAATATTTAATTTCATATTTTAGGATTAATTAGTAGTTAAATTGCATTTACAACAAAATATAAAGAAAATAACAAAAATAGTCTATTTTTGCATTTTTGCTAGTCGTTGAATTTGTCATGGGGTTTTGCTTTTAAGTAGGACTTAATCATTTTTAGGAATTAATTAGATTAATTTTAGAAATAAATTAGGTCTTTATTTTAATTTTTTATTTTAATAAAATTAGAAAAAATAAATACAAAAGAAATAAAAAGAGAAAACAAAAAGGAAACAAATAAAAGAAGAAGAGCTTAATAAAGGACCCGAATTAGGCAACGTTTTTTTCCTACCCAGCCCAATCGAAATACCACCCCATCTAAACCAGATCCAGCCCACATCCGTCCCTTACCCGGTCTAGTTCCCCCTTAAATGAAACGACTGCGTTTTGGGGCCAATTGATCCAGGCCGTTTAGGTTAGCTAATCGGACAGTCTGGAACTAGGGGGTCTTAGATATAAGAGTGTCGGCCCTCACCAACCCCCTTTCTCAGACCCCCTCCATCAATGTGTCCAAATCCTTAGAGACTCTAACCTAACACTACCGGTCGGAAATTGCCGCCGCCGTCGGCCCGTCTCAAAACTGTTGGAAACACGTTCTCAATGCGATATACTAAACGTGTATTCTTTTGTAGGTTTTGATGAATGACAAACAAAGCACAAATTGATATATGACGGAGTTCAAGTACAAGAGCACAAATGTTGAGATTGAAGCTCAAGACGTTGTTTTTAATTGTTATTATTGAGTTATTCTTAAATGTGATCTTGATCCTATAACTTGACTCCATAACATGGCTTCTCTCATAAAACTATTTTCCAAAATCATGCATACTTATTTCTGTATCAAATGATTTCAAATGATGCATATTTACATTAGACAAAATGTTTTCTAAACATACCTCAGAAATCTGGGCTAAGAATAATCGATTATGTACTTATGATAATCGATTGTTTATAAGCCAAGACTGCATGACAATCGATTATGAACTAATGATAATCGATTGTGAATAAGACAGTTAACATCAGGTTTTTCCAAATCTGCAAGATAATCGATTGTGAACTAATGACAATCGATTATTGATGAGGTAAAGTTTTCCAATACTCAGAATAATCGATTATGAACTAATGGTAATCGATTATGTTGAGTTGATGTCTCCCAGTGATTTTAAAATTACTTAAGTAATCGATTAGTAACTAATAGTAATCGATTATGTTGAGTTAACTGGGTTTAACAATCGATTGTCTATGTCCAACAATCGATTGTCAAAGTTTATACTTAGTCGCAAAAACTTTGGCTTGAAACAGTGTGATTTGAGATTTTCAGAAAATGACAAGTAATCGATTGTTGCAAGGGACAATCGATTGTTGAAGCTGACCGTTGTAAATGATTTTCAAATACCTCAAAGTAATCGATTATTGGTTTTCTGTAATCGATGTTTTGCTCAAAATCCGGAAATAATTTTTAAAACGTTAATGAGGTAATCGATTATTGATTTGCTATAATCGATGTTTTTGATTAAAATCTGTAAATGATTTTTGGAACGTTGCTGAAGTAATCGATTATGGATTTGGTATAATCGATTATCTGAATTTGAATTTTGCCAGTAATCGATTATGGATTGTAAGTAATCGATTATTAAGCGTAAAATCTGGGATTGATTTTTGATCTGACTGGCAGATAATCGATTGTTTGGTCTTGACAATCGATTGTCACCGAGTAAATTCAGCAATTCTTAATTGGCAATTAGACAACGGTAAGACCAAGTTTTGCACCTATAAATACAGCTTCAACTCAGTGTTTTAAACACAACAACATACACTAACTGATCATTACATTGCTTTAAGCTTTCATTCAATTGTTCATCATTTTCTACTCATTTCATAAAGCTTTTGAGAGCCATATTATTGTTCAAAGTTGTTGTGATCTTGAGCGTATTATTTTACTCATATCTACTCATCAAGGAGTACCTTTGTTAAGTGAGTGTTCAAGTATTTCAAGTACTTGCAAGAGAATTTTGATTCTCTTGTGTTGAGGAACTTGTGCTTCCTCTGTTGAAGTCTTTGGGATTGTATCCCCGAGCAAGTGAAGTCTTTGGGATTGTATCCCCGAGCAAGTGAAGTCTTTGGGATTGTATCCCCGAGCAAGTGAAGTCTTTGAGGTGAGGAACCTCCGAGCAAGTGAAGTCTTTGAGATTGTATCTCCGAGCAACTGTAAAGGTTTGTTAAGCACCCGTAAGCTTAACAAGTTAGTAGAAAATCTCGAGAGAGTCTCTCGGGGACTGGACTAACCACTGTTGTGGCCAACCAGGATATATCCTTGTGTAAGTTATTTTTATAGCACTTATTTACTTCCTGTAAAATTTAAATTCCGCAAGAAAACGCTAAATTTCATTAAAACGCTATTCACCCCCCCTCTAGCGTTAAGCGTAGTTTCTAACAATTGGTATCAGAGCCCAACTCTCTGAAAAACTTAACAGTTTGAGAGAACCATCCATGGCTTCTACTCTAGATTCTTTTGCAGGAATTGAAGAAGGACAATGCCCTACACGACCTCCTCTATTCAATGGCACAAATTACTCATACTGGAAGGAGAGGATGGAAATCTTCATTCGGTCAAATTGTCCCTACCTTTGGAAGGTGTACACAAAGGGAAATGAAATTCCAGTCAAGAAAGTGGAAGGCGAATGGATTCCCAAATCCGAAGAGGAGTACACCACAGAGGACAATAGAATGATTCAAAATAATTATAAAGCTGTAAATTTATTGTATTGTGCTATTAACGCTAACGATTACAGGAAACTTTCATGTTGCAAAACAGCAAAAGAAATGTGGGACAAATTAGAAGTCACTTACGAAGGGACTGACCAGGTAAGAGAAGCAAAAGTTGATTTTCTTACTCATGCTTACGAATTGTTTCATATGAAGGAAGGAGAAAAAGTAGATGAGATGTTTGAGCGCTTTTCAACAATAGTAAATGATCTACACGTCCTCAAGAAGACGTTCACGGATAGAGAACTTGTTCGAAAAGTTCTTAGAAGCCTCACACCGGCATGGCGATCCAAAGCCGATGCTATCCAAGAATCAATTGGAGTCTCAAACGTCACCATCGACGCACTAAGAGGTAATCTTAAAACCTATGAATCTACTATTCTTAACCCGTTTGTTGATGATCAAAGAAGGCAAAAGATTGCTCTAAAAGCAAGCACAAGCCAACCAAAGATTGAAGAGGAAGAAGACAACGAGTTTGGATTAGTCATTAAAAGATTCCAAAAGTTTATGCGCAAGGAATATGAGCGCAAAGGGAAAAAACAAGGTGAGCAAATAAAATGCTATGAATGTGGAGAAACTGGACACATCAAAACAAATTGCCCAAACATCAAAAAGGAGAAGAAATCCTTTAAAAAGCAACGGGCATATATCTCGTGGGGAGGCGACTCCGGAGATGAATCAAGTGAAGAAGAAAACGACGAAGCTGCAAACCTTTGTCTCATGGCACAAGAAGACAACCAAAATGAGGTACGTCAAATTTCGTCTGAAAACTTTTCACTTGATGAAATGCGCAATGCTTTTGATGAGTTATATACTGAATTTTTAAAGGCTTCAAAAACTGTCACTAGCTTAAGAGAAAACGCTTCTCTAAAAGAAACGGATTTTCAAAAACAGATTTCTTTAAAAGAAAAGGAATTAGAAAAACTGGTTTTGGAAAATGAGAAGCTACACGAACAAAACAAGTTTTATGGAAAGAGAAGTGCCGACAAACCTGAAAGTTCTACTAAAGGTTGTGTTTCTTGTGTGAACCTTAAGAATGAAGTAGGTAGACTTAAAGGCACACTAGATAAGTTTAATTCCTCGCATAAAAACTTGAATGTTGTTCTTGATAACCTAAAATCAACTAAGCACGGAATAGGTTTTAAAAATGAAGAAAAGGTTGATGCTAAACCTCAAAAACCTAGAGCTCAACCTAGGAACAACAACAAAAATGTGTATCCTAGAAATAGCTATCCTAGAACAAATTTGCATGCTAGACCAAGAAATGACCCTCCGCCTAGAAATAGTCACCATAGACATGATGCATATTTTAGGCAAAATTGTGAACCTCCTAGAAGACCCCAAAATGGTCCTCAACCTAGATATCATCACTCTAGAAACACTACCCATCCTAGAGATCAAAGTAGGAGAAATGATAGCGTTCAAAATAAGGTAAGCAACCTTCATTCATCTAGCTACTATGAACCTAGACGAATGCATAATCCGAATGTGACATGTCATTATTGTAGACGCATTGGTCATATTGCTCCCGCATGTTTTACTCGTCATAGACATGCTACTCAAACATATTATTACAATATGCCTAACCCTCAAGGACCCAAGATGGCATGGGTACCCAAAGAAAATTAATTTGTTTTGTAGGTGTGCTTGAAGGGATCAAGCGTACTATGGTACCTTGATAGTGGATGCTCCAAACACATGACGGGAGATGAATCCAAATCCCTTCAACTAGAGCACAAAGAAGGAGGAAGCGTCATATTTGGAAACAATCATATTCAGATCGGTTGATATTTTAAGCAATTTGAAAAACAAAATACAAGAAAAGGCATCGAAGGAAATCAATGATGAAATTGTGGAACAATCAACGGAAGAAGCTCCACATTTGGGGAGTGAAACAAAAGAACAAAATGAATGGAGGACGATCAAAGATCACCCTCTTGATCAGGTAATTGGCGACGTCGGAGGAAAGGTAAGTACCCGAAACTCTATTAAGAACACTCTAGGACACAATTCTTAAGAGTTCACGATATCACTTGATAACACTAGTGTAATTTATTCACGTCACTATAAATTACTGACTTGAGCGTCGGAGACGTTTAATTCCATTTTGCAGGTACTTCCCCAAAGGTAAGATAAATTATGAAGTCTTAGCACACTGCAATCGATTATCCCAAGAAAATAATCGATTATCTACTGTGCAGTACATCGATTATCAGTATCAATAATCGATTGTTTCGACTGATTAGTTTTATTATGCAAATGTGTTTAATTTGTTAACTCCTTATATTGCATAATCGATTTCCGTCTCAGTCATTCAGCAATACTTTTCCAGACAATCGATTATTTCTTCCTATAATCGATTAGTTGTCATATTCAGAAATTCTCCGAGTTCTCTGTATCAACCATATTTCAATAATAATCGATTACCAAAATTGACAATCGATTATTTCTTGTTTAAACTTTGTTACTGTTTGGCTCCAACATCGATTGCTGTCAGGACATAAATGCTCCATAATCGATTATTTTGTGTTGATAATCGATTATCTCATTCAAATTTTTTTACCGTTTGTCTCTTAAATCGATTTGTCAGTTTCAAAATTCAATCCAACAGTAAATACAATCGATTATCTCTGCCAAATAATCGATTATCTAACGGTCAGTAAATTTATTTCTTACCGTTTTTGACTGTTCCAACTTTCAATTTTCAGCAGGTATCTTTAGTAAATGGCTGATCACCCCTTCTCCTATAAATAGCCCTCATATAGGATCATTCTCACTCACTCAAGCACCATTTCTAAAAATCAAAGGTCAACTCCTTGCATCTTAGTCTCAAAAATTCAGCAGTAAAAATTTTCCAATATGTCTGGACGCTCCTCCAAACGTTCTCATTCCAGGCAAGGTGCCTCAGCCTCAACAGTCCCTCCTCCTCTAAACTTCCCATATGAAGACGGGTCCGTTTTGTTCTTCGAAACTCAAGCTGAACTTTCTAGGTTTCTCTCCAAGTTTGAGAAGCGATTTATTCTTCCTCCTCG